>JABUQX010094529.1:5000-12500 GCA_015478945.1 Trachelipus rathkii | reverse complement strand
ACTCTCTAAGTAATAATGTTATATATAATATATATATATAATAAGATATATATATATTATATATATATATATATATATATTATATATATATATATTTATATATAATTATATACATCTTACTGTGTTCAGGTGTTTTACGTTAGTTGACAAGAATTGTAGAAGAAAACGAAAATATGGCTGCAAATAATCAAAAACGTGGTCTAAAACGCACTTTCAGTGGAGATGTCGAACCTGTATCAGAAACCGTGCTCGTAGAAGTAGTCGAAGAGGTTGAATTAGCGGAAGCTGTGGGTACCTATGAAAATGCAGTCGAAGCTGATGATGGCCGAAGACAGAATGCTTCAACCATGCAAAAGGGGTGTTAAGTGATGTTAAATTTTATTATTATTATTATATATTATATTATATATAATATATATAATATATATATATATATATATATATATATTTCATATTTATTTTACAGCGTAAGGTGCTTGGACCGACCGAGAACGAAATAGCCCGACCTGTACCAGTGAGCACTGATGGAGTTGATCTTGATATATCTACGGATAATGATGAGGAATGTGTGCGAACTCTACTTGAAGCTGAGAGAAAGATGAACTTATTTCTTAATCCGCAAGCTATTGATAATAGGATTCGGCCTAGAGTAAGTTTCTATATTATTTCTTAAACGTTATTATATTCATAGATGTTATTACAATAGATATTTTTTATATATATATATATATATATATATATATATATATATATATATATATATATATATATATATAAATATATACTTATAATGCTATTTCATTACAGTGTGATAATATTGGTACTGCCTGTACCCCTTGTGTCAACAAAGTCGGAGGTGGCCGGGATGCAAATAGGCCTGTTAAGAGAAGACTGTTGGCTGAGCTTGAACGTCGCAAACGTCTCCAATCAGACTTAAACACCGAGGCACCCAATGAATCTCCAAATACACATGAAGAGCCCCCCTCACCCTTATCTGAAATGAATATCCCAACTTCGGATTCGTCGGTAAGTTACAATCTAATTATTCTATATATTACTGAAAAATATTACTGAAAAATGCTGTTACATAATAGTATGTATTCGATTGTTTATGTATTTTCATTCTTTTTCTCCTTTCAACAGAAATCATCTGCAACCGCTTGCCGTAAACAATCAGACTTAAACACTGATGCCCCCAAAGAATCTCCAAATACACATGAAGAACCCCCCACCCCCTTATCTGAAACGAGTATCCCAACTTCAGAATCTTCGGTAAGTTACAATCTAATTATTCTATATATTACTGAAAAATATTGTTACATAATAGTATGTATTCGATTGTTTATGAATTTTCATTCTTTTTCCAGAAAAAGCAAAAACAGAAAGGGAATCCCGGAGGGATTGTAGATGACGGGGCTGTTGCGGGTCCTTCACGCGTAGAGGTGTTTCATGATGATGAGGAGGAGGAGGTTGATGAACCACCTGCACCTTTCTCGACAGAGTTGTTAAAGGTAACACGTGAAGGATCTACGCGTAACTCAGGGATCATCGATCAGCATCGTTTCAAGAAGTACGTATGACAACCAGCCGGATCTTTAACGGTAACTACGGCAACATAACGAGTCTGTGTGTGTAGTATCTGTTCATTTTTTTTCAAACCAGTTGATAGAACAGGTACGGTGGAACAGTTGGTATATCGGATATACCCTCCGTGCAGGATTCCTTTTTACAGATAGGAATGGAGGGCAATTCCATATACGAATTCCTCATGAAGAGATTTCTCGACCAAATCTGGCTCAATATTTATCGGACCGTTTTCTAGAACTCTTTCAGTCTGGTGACCAGGCTATGTTGGATGATTTTGTTGTAGATGTACAGATATGTCATAATCCAGAGGGTAATGGGCCCATTGACCCTTCGTCTGTGAACTTTATACACCCCCACGTCAATAAAGTACACCTTGGTATAAATAACGAGAATAGGGAAATAACAACCAGTGTAGGATGCGGATTCCGAGCTATAGCTGCATGCTATAAGCTCCACACTCATGTACCTAAAAAGCCAGGCCAAGCTGCACCTAAAATAAAGACCTTTAAACCTAATGATCTACATGAAATAGGTATAGAGCTCGCAACTCGTTGCGGTCTGACTTATGAAGTTCCCCTAAAGGCTGAGGATTTTGCTGTAATAGAGGAAAAATTACAGTGCAGGATATTTGTTTTTACTAAAGATAAGCACGGTAAACTCGAGATAATGTTTAAACCCCACGAACAGAATAGAGACCTACCTCTCTTTGTAATAGGATATGATTCCAAGGAAACCCATTATTATTATCCTTTTCCTGGAGATTCCATCAAGATAGCTTTAGGTAGTGTAGAACCTAAGAATATCAAGGGACCAGTTTTTTGTCATCAGTGTTATAGCTTCACTGACCATTTAATTAACCATTTACAAAACGAATGCACTGAATACAGGTGCGGACAATGCTTAACTTATAAATGTAAGGCCGTTCCAGGGGACACATCTAAGCTTTTACATTGTGATAAATGCAATCGGGATTTCTATAATGAGGATTGTCTTAAATTGCATAAAGACCTCACGTGCAAGTACCTTAAAGTATGTACATTATGTGACAATGAGACAGTAGCTGATAAACAGGGCCGTCACCAGCATACTCATGCATAATTTAAATGTGAATGTGCGACGTGAAGTATGGAATAGAAGGCGAAAATCACCAATGTTTTATGAAGAAAATCAAGGTTCCAACAGATGACGCTTTCGCCAAGCGTAAGCCCACCTTTACCTTCTATTACGACATCGAAACCTATAATCATGATAAGCTTGAAGAGGAAGGAGGATGCATAAAAACTGACATGCTTCCCTATATTCTAGTGAGTATGCTAGTATGCAATGACTGCGGGGAGGAGGAAATAGACAATTCATCACCGTGTGAGACTTGCGGAACGGCTCGGACTGAAATATTCAAACTGAATCTGGAAGCAACAGAAGAGTATGAGAAGTGTCCCGTCGATCTTTTTCTCAACTATATATTCAGATTTGCTGAAAAACACAAGAAGACAAATATTTTAGTTGCAGCTCATAATGGCGGTAAGTTCGACAATCAGTTTGTTTACAGCAAACTGCTTGCCCGACCTACCGTCCATTCCATATCTTCCAATCCTGTGAAACGTGGAACCAAAATTATAACTATGACCGCTAACCACAATATCCATTTTAAGGACACGTTAATGTTTATGCCCTGTGCGCTGAAAAAACTCCCTAAGTGCATGGGTATTACAGGTGAGGTTTCTAAAGGATTCTTTCCTTACCGTTTTCTTACCCTCGAGAATATAAATTACAAGGGAAAAATTCCAGATAAGGAGACCTTTGAGACACATCGTATGTCCGACAGTGAAAAGGCTGATTTTGAACGTTGGTATCAAACATTTAACAATAAGGATTACGATATCATGAAGGAATGTACAACGTACTGCGTTCAAGATGTTAATATTCTTCGTCAATCCTTCGAGAAATTCAGGGGAATCTTCCTTAAGGATCATAAAGTTGACTGTCTACTTGATTGTTCTACCATTGCTGCATTATCGTTCATGGTATATAAAATGCACTTCATGCCTGAAAATACATTGGCCCATATAGACGTTATGATGATTTCAAACTATTCGTTATGATGGTGTGAATGAAATGGCTCAACCATGGAGCGTATAAGGTATTCGATCAACATTTGCCAAGGAATAGGTGGCGACGCGTAAATTAAAATCACAAAAACAGGTATCTAAAACCTGACGGGTACGTTTAATTCCAGGTTGGCAGACTACGGGGAACCCTTTGACCCTTAATGAGTTTTAGCTTGCCGTCAACTCATACGTTAAATGAACAAATGATAGAACTTGAATAACAAGACGCCCCCTCCTCCAACTGGAACAACAATGCAAAAGATAGGATCAGTCATTAGTCTTTGCAAACATGGTCATCAAGCATGCAAGGAAGGTTTAGAAAGTCTCCATGGCGTGTCAAGTCTTGATAGGTACAGTAAGACCATGAGACAAGAAGCGGATTACAAGTCACAAGGGTATGAAGTAATTAGAATATGGGAATGCGAATGGACGAAAATGAAAAAAGAGTGTGAGGTCACTGTTGTAAACACCAACGACGAAACACGAACTGAGAAGCTAGGCAGATATGTCCAAACAATTGGAAATGAACTTGCAAATGCGAAACTAGAGGTAGGGGAAGCCTTGTACGGAGGCCGTACAGAACCCTTCGTCTATTACTTTCCACCGACAGAAGGCATTCAATTGAAGTACCTAGATTTCACTTCATTGTATCCTTTTGTCCAGAAAACAAAACCCTTTCCAGCAGGGGCACCCACGAAACTCGTAGGTAGGGATCTTCCTACCATAGAAAAGTTCGTCGAAGAAATGAATTCCACTTATTTCGGTCTCTCGTATGTTTCGGTATTACCACCTAAGACCCTGTACACTCCTGTTCTGCCTGCACGACATGACAATCGGCTAATATTTTCTCTTTGTAGAACATGCAGCGCATGTGGCTATGAAGGCAAATGCAGACATACGGAAAATCAACGTATGTTAAAAGGCGTATACTGCAGTCCAGAAGTTTAAGAATTGCTGTAAAGAAAAGGGCTATGAGATAAAAGAGATCCATGAAAATTATGGAAATTTACTCCTTTTCAAATGACATCTTGGGGAATACGTTGAAACATTCTTGAAATGGAAGACTGAGGCTTCGGGGTTACCGGATGGAATAACCGATAAAGTCTGTGAAGAATTCCTTCAATACCTGCGAGATTTCAAGGACATCGAGGGCGTAACACTTGATCCAGACAATATTGAAAGTAATCCTGGAATGCGTTATATAGCTAAACCTTCTCAATTCATTGTGGGGAAAACTAGCTCAACGTATTCCAAAGAATGAGGATATCGTATGCACGAGTTACGCTCAGGTCTGGGAATTAATGAAGAGAGCTGATCTTAAGGTTAGAAATATCATTGTAGCGGATGATAAACATATAGTTGAAGTCACACATACCGGCTTCACTAATAAAACAGCAAAGGCCACAAATGTAGCTGTTGCGTCCTTTACCACAGCTTATGCTAGGGTGGAACTATATAATCTCCTCGATTCTCTAGGTCAGCGTGTACTTTACTGTGATACCGATAGCTGTGTTTTCACAGCACGTAAAGGCGAATATATTCCTGATACTGGAAAATTCTTAGGAAACCTGACGGATGAGATAGGACCTGGAGAAATAGCTGATAGTTTCGTGTGCACTGGCCCTAAATCATACGCCATTCGAATAAAGAAGAATGACTCGAGTTTTGCTTACATCTTGAAAGCAAAAGGATTAACGTTGAACAAGGACACCGAGCACATAATTAATTTCCAAGGCATGGCAAAGATTAACTTTGATAAGATGATTAAGGATGTTGAGAAGACCAAGAATCGTGAATGGATGGTCTTAAACGATGACAATCACTTCTATAACATGATCAAGGATACAGACGTAACAGCATTAGCTGTTACGCAAATGATGAGTGAAGAAGATGGTGAATCTTCACTTCACAAAGATATCCATAATCTAGATGACTCAGACCAACCACATGTAAATAATGAAAACCATTACCGGGAAGTTAAGGTTCCTGATATGAAAATGCGGGCCGATAAACTAGGAAATGTCATTTTAATAAATGGTATAAAAAGGTTTCGCCATACAGCAAATAAACGGAATCTTGTTCTAGGTAGTGCCCGCACTGTAGCACAGGGATATGATGGAACGTTAATTCCATTGTGTTAATTTCAATGTATAATTTTGATATATGTATATTTAATTTCAATGTATAATTTTGAAATTTTGTAAAACCAGGACGTTATTATTTTTATTTATCTTATTTTATTTATTATTCACATATCGTTATTTATTTCTTATTTATTTATCACTCTTCATAATATCAGCATTTATCTTTAATGTTCTCAATTTTTCTTTTTACAAATAAAGTATCAGATATATCAGCAAATAGTATACACACTTAGTATTGTATTATCAGTAATCTTAATATATCAGTAATTATTGACACAATAGTATCCTTGAATGTCCAATTTGTCTGGTGTGTAAGTGTATATGAGTGTAAGTGTATATGTGTGTAAGTGTCTATGGGTGAGTGTAAGTGTCTATGGAGAGTGTAAGTGTCTATGGGTTAGTGTAAGTGTCTATGGAGATTGTGTGTGTGTGTGTGGGTGTGTGGGTGTGTGTGTGTTAAATAATAGACATGCAGTAAATGGCACTAAGAATAAAATAGTAATAATAATAATAATAAAAATATGATGCAAAAAAACATATGAGTAAAGCAGTAAAACATGAGTTAAAGCAGTAAAGCAGTAAAACAAAAGCATACTAATCCCACCATTGGTGTTAGGTCACACCTCTATTGATTTACTGATTTACTGTTTTAAGGTATGTAATGTTAATAAATATATGAGTTAAAGCAGTAAAAAACACTTGAGTAAGCCAGGTAAAGCAGAAAAGTTAAAGCAGTTAAAGCAGAAAATTAAAACAGTAAAGCAGAAAGTTAAAACAGTAAAGCAGAAAAGTTTTTAAAGCAGTAAAGCAGAAAGTTAAAGCAGTAAACAGTAAAACAAAGCATACTAATCCCCCCTTGGTGTTTCACTAACACCTCTATGATTTACTGATTACTGCTTTAGGTAACCCGTAATGTTAATAAATCTATGAGTTAAAGCAGTAAAACATATGAGTTAAAAGCAGTAAAACATGAGTTTAAAGAAGTTAAAGCAGAAAGTTAAAGAGTAAGCAGAAGTTAAAGCAGAAAACATAAAACAAAAGCATACTAATCCCTTAGGTGTTAGGTAACACCTCTATTGATTTACTGATTTACTGCTTTAAGGTATGTAAAGTATATGTTTTTAATAAAATTTCGTACAATTTTATTAAAATAAAATGATTATATAACAGCTACTCTGGATTTTTTCTTCTTACATACAATTTTAAAAATTTATAAATTAAAAAGTATTAAGTAAAAAATAATGTTAATAAATATGTTTTAAATAATAGGGCTGTAATGAGTTACAGTTTTAGGTTTGCGAAAATCTGTTTTTAATAAAAATGTTTAAGTATGAAATAAAAATGAATGACTCATAGTATATTTGAAACGAAATTCTTTGAATAGTTTACATTGATATCATATTTTTCGTTCACGCGGGAATATTGCGTCTGCGGACGCACGCGGCGGCGGGTACGCGGGGGTAGCTATTGACCTTTCTACTTAGCGGTTCTTTGTGCGTGGTTCTTTGCTACGAATGCGACGGACTCCGCGGAACTTGTTAAAAAACGCGACGATTAAACGCGACAACGACGATGACTGCGACGATTAAACGCGACGAACGCGACGATGAATTTGCGATTCATCCCGACGATGATTAACAAAACGCTTTATAAAACAAAAT
>JABUQX010094528.1:0-27077 GCA_015478945.1 Trachelipus rathkii | reverse complement strand
CCAGGGCTGGGGAAGCCGTTTCCAAGGTCGGCAACGCGTTTCGAAGGCCCAATCAACCAAGTCATGTCAGCAGCTGACTTGGTTAATGCCCCAAACTCCGAATAAGTTTTGCTCAATGACGGCGGCCCGTCTCCAAGGTCGAGTTCGAGGTCGACGACGCGTTTCGTTTTCGGAGGCTCTGGAGCTTCTGGACGGCAGGAAATCCAAGTCATGTAGGCAGATGACTTGTTAAGTGCCCTGCTTAATTAACAACAGTAAAGTAGGAAGTCCCATTTAGAAAGTCTAAGAAACTTTTGCATATATTATAACTTAAGTATTAGAAAAAGAAAATACCACCTTGAAAAAATGAAAAAATGTAAAGTAAAACATTAACCTAATCCTTTTTTTGTCAGAGGTAAATGTGTCCCACAAAAAAATGGTTCAAAATGGTTGCCATCGTCAGGAGCACTACTATTATTTTAGGTGAAAATTATTTTTACTCTCTAACTTTAGCAGCCACTTTCTCCTGTATCCTAAACCTTTTATTTAAATTTGTCAGAAGGTCAAAAGGGGGATTAACAGGAACTTGTAGAGTCACCAATGTACCAAGTTGCCAAAAAGACGCTCGGCACTAATAATCTGATTAATTATTACTTGTAATACACAAGAGCTCACAAGAGACGAGTCTAGGGCAATCAGAGCCAATAAGAATATTTAAAAATCCTTTTATGCAAATTGCAATTGAAAAACTATGGCTAATGCTCAAATATGGCCATCGAAATTTATTATAAGGCTATTGTTTTTTTATTTCAGCTCATTGAAAGACAAAAGAAGTTATTATGGAGTCAGATTTAAAATTATAAATTGATTTTGTTTTTTTAAACATTTTTCTTTAAACAATTTTTAAATTTGTGAAATAGACGTAAAGGATCATTAATAAAAAAAAAAATAAACATTTATTCGTTATGTTTCTCAAAACTGTCTTATTAAATTATTTCAAAGGTGCTTCATTTAATTAAGTTTTCATTAATATTAAAAGAATCGGAAATAGTATTATTACTATATAGACTATATATATATTATTATATTAATATATATAGTATATATATTATTATAGTATATTATAATATATATATATATATATACATATATATATATATTTATATATATATTATATATATTTCAATAAGCAAACATGGCTACTGAGAAATATCATACGGATATATATTATTATATAATCTTATATATATATTATATTATATAATATATATAATATATATATATTATACTATATATATATTTATATATATATATTATATATATTATATCATATCATATATATATATTATATATATATAATATAAATATATCATGAACTTCTCAACTGCTCCTCTTTATATGAACTCTATCTATTCTTACGCCGATGGCTTGACAATCCATTGTTCTACTCATTTCAAATCAGTTCCTGGTTAACTGCTTAGAGTTGCCACTGACTTCAAACTGTGTATTATGATTCTCTGGCTTATCATCTACAGGATTTCCAAGTGATATCGCCTAACCCTGTAAATTTTAACTCATTATAAAACTTACTACTACTACTACTACTACTACTACTACTACTACTACTACTACTACTCATAAATTTCCTTATAACTTCTTCCTCCTCTTTTTCGTTGAAGAAAATATTGTTTTCAACATGAACCAAAAAAATTTGTTTCTTGAAAATCTCCAGTCACAATGGTTGCTTGGGATTATTCTATGCAACTGAGAATTCGGTTCATGCACTGTATTTTGCTGCTCTCAAAGGTTTTTGTTATCTTCTTGAATTGAAAATTTTTTTGCCGTCCGGACTCGTGAGCAGGTTGGTGGCCATTTCCACAGTATATAGTATAATATATATTATTACTAGTACTTATTAAGAATGTTAATACTCTCATAGAATTATATATATATCTTTATATTATTATAGATATATTTTCTTTCGATATAATATATTTATATATTATATATTATATATATACAAGAGCGCACTATAACTACTCTTTAAATTATTATTATAATTATTTGTTTCTTTTATATTATACTTATATTTATTATATATATTAATATATAATATATTATTATATATTATTGTGATCATGTCGATTATCCGCTCCAGGTTTTTCATCTAATTTTATTTTATATATTATCGATTGTTTATGAATTCGAACACATTTCATAAATTTGAAGTGAAAATGCCTAAAGTAATTGAAACTTTGTTATTAAAGCAGCTTAACACCCAGTAATTTATTTTAAAAAAAAAAAAGTTCAAGAATGTTTTTTACTACTTAAAACTCCATAGGCATACCTTAATGCTATATGTAATACTGTAAAACTCTTATTGTAGTTAACTAAACTCTAAAGATAACTTACTTTAATCTTATATGTAATGTTATAATTATTTTGTATATTTATTTATTTCTCTCTGTTTGTGTTTAAAAAAAAATAAATGAAACTAAATGCTATGGCTCCAGAGAACTTTCTCGATATACTTAATATCGATTAAGTAGATTTTTAAAAAAATTGCTTCAAAACTTATCTTAGAGTGCGAGATAACGAACATATTATATAATATATATATGATTTATAGTATTATTATATATATATATATATATTAAAATAAATAATAAGATTATAGATACTCATAATTCTCAAACTAATCATATAATATATTATTATATATATATAAATATATATATATATAATAGAATATATAACTTTATTATTATTATATATATATATATATATAAATATATAATATAATATTATTAATATTATTTATTATTTTTATCTTCCGTATAGTATAGTTATATAGTTTATTATTAAGTAGTAGGTACGTTATATGGTAAGCGTCGTGGATTAGTCGTGGCAGTATATATCTAAAAATATTAAGCTACAGTAAAACGGAATACATTGCCTGAATGCTGGTCCAAATGGCTGCGTCCAGAAAGTGAAAAGAAGAAAAAAAAAAAAAAAAAAAAAAAAATGGGGGTAGGGGTAACGGGTGTAATAGCTACAGCCGAACAAGAAATACATTTTTTTGGGAAAAAAAAATCCTTCATTTTGGATAGGAAAAATGTAAAAAATAAAAAAAATTAAAAAAAAATTATTGTTAATATTATAGTAATATGATGAGAGGGCCTATTTAGAGACCTTTTATTGGTTTCTCGTTTAAATAAAAAGACTTGTTCTTAGATATTTTTCTTTTAATTTTTTACTAATACTTATACCTAAGGGATTTACCGCCCCGATAGGCAGGAGTTCGGGTTCTCTTCGGCCTTCCGGGGAACTACGGCAGTAAGATTATTTCCCCCCTCCGGGGGGGTCTCCGGAACCCCCGCTTCTTGGTATTTGGTGTCGCAGGGGTTCCTCCGCCCTCCCCTACGGGTATGGAAACATCCCCCCCTTATGTTCCCCGGCTCTCGAGCCCCCTAGTGTGCCCGTATAAAGCCAATTTTTTTTATTTTTTTTTTACTTTTCCTATGTGAAACTTTTACGAAGAATTCCAAAAAAATCTCCTTACATTACTGATATTACAACTAGAGTTTTGAGTATTTTTTTTTTTTTTTTTTTTTTACATTTTCTTGTTCCTACAGATTTCCACCAATGTAATTCGTTTTTACTGCTCACGCATATTGTAGTTGAACAGACAATGATCACATTTTAAGAATGAAAAACTTTTCGGCCAATATTTTAATTATTTAATCTAATAATATTTGATATATTTATTTTATATACATCTTTATACAATATACTAATATTTTATTATATATATATTTATATATATTATATATGTTATACTATAAATATATATATATATATATTTATATACAATATATATATATTTAGTAATATTATATATATATCATATTTATTTTTATTAATATATATATATTATATAGGCAGCCTTTTAGAAGAGCCACAATCATATCTCAAAAACTACACTACAGCTACGGAAAAAAACGGAATAAATTGCTGAAATCCTGGCAAAATTTTACGAGGAAAACTGTAAAAAAAAAAAAAAATAAAAAACAAAAAAAAAAAAAAAAAAAAATATTCTCGAAAACACTACAAAAAGCTAGTTAAATAGAAATAGTAATGTTTTGGAATCTGGTGAATGAAGGATGGGCTGTAAAATAAGGTCTCTTCGGGCCTACACACAACTTGAGTATTGTAAATATTATTGGTTTACTGGGAATGGATGTAAAAAAAAAATAAAAAAAAGTAAGAATGGTGTGAAACATAAAAATTGGCTATTTTTTTTGGGGGCGGGTGCTGGGACATACAGTATATATATTATATTATTTGTTAAAGTATTACACGGCAATTTAGGGGCTCGAGCCGTCGGGGAAATTGGGTCTATGTTCTTGCGAGGGTGGGACGTTGTCTCTATACCCTTAGGGGAGTGGGCGGTGGAACCCCGCGACACCCAAATACAAAGACGCGGGGGTTCGGAGATACCGCTCCCGGGCGGGGGGTTGTTCTCCGTAGTTCCCCGGAGTTCTTTACAGACTTCAACGACCGAGGACCCCGACTCACATGCCCACTCGTTCGTCTGCGACTATTACCTGTTGGCGTTACGGATTTTCTTGTGTTAAACACTAAAAAAATGTCAAATGAATAGAAAAGAAGTACGTTTCACAATTTTAAAGATTAACGTATAAAAATAAAAGGTCTCTAAATAAGCCCTCTAATCATATTACTATTAATTTTTAACAATATTTTTTTTTATTATTTTTTTTTTACTTTTCCTATCCAAAATTTTACGAGGATTCACAAAACTAGTATTCTTTTTGTGCTGTAGCTATTGATTTTTGAGATATATTTTTTGTTTTATTTTTTTAATTTTTTTTTTTTTTTAATCTGTCCCCTAATTATAATGGACCAGCATTCCGGCAATGTATTCCTTTTCCTAGGTAGCTGGTTGTAGTTTTTGAAATAATGGTGTGGGCTCTTCTACGAGGCTGACCATATAATACGTTTCTATATATTGATACATCTATATGGCGAGTAAGAATTGGGTTTATAGTTATAGATGGAGATATTTAATTTATTATTTTATATATAATATGTGTATATAATAGATAATTTATATCTTTCATATATAAAATATTATATTAGATTATATATATATATTATATGATAAGTTATATATATAATTTATATATAATATACTTGAATTATATATATATATTAGGTGAGGGATAGATATGGTTTAAAACTACACTCAATATCTCAAAACTACACAATAGATACAAAGGAAAGGCAATACATTGTTGAATTCCTTAGGTAACATTTTAGTGCGGAAATGTAAAAAAAAAAAAAAAAAAAAATTACCTAATCTGTAGTCCTATACACATACCGTACAGCGAAAAGGAGAACCATTTTTGGAATCTTGGTATAAATTATATTACATGGATAATAATTGTAAAGGATTAAATAATGACAACTAATCGTAATTATTGTTAATAAAATGGTAATACGATAGATGAGTCCTATTTATCAATTTCATATTAGAATGTGTCGTTTAAAATAATGACGTTTGTATATATTAAATTTTTGATTTTTTTTAACTAAAGAATACCCCAAGGGTTAATCGCAGAGAGCACCGTTGGCAGGAGTCGGGTCTCTCTCAGTTCCTTCGGGTAAACTACGAGAGCTTAGGAGACTAATTCCCTCTCAAGGGTAGGGTGTCTCGGAACCTCGCTTCTATTTGTTTTTTATTTGGTAGTGTCGCGGGGTTTCCTCCGCCCCTCCTACCTTTACGGAGGTATGGATAAATCGTCCTCCCTCCCTGTGTTCACCCTCGTCGGTGCTCGAGCCCCTAACATTTGTCGTGATTGTAATACCTTTACATATAATTATAAATTAGTTTATATATATTTATATACATATGTCCCCTGCTCCCTAAAAAAAAATTTGCCAATATTTTTTTTTATTTATTTATTTATATTACTTTTTTTTAATCATTTCCTAACTAAAATTTACAAGGATTCAAAAAATTGTTAATTCCTTTTGAAATAAAATTAGTGGGGCTTTTTATTGTAGTTTTTGAGATATGATTTTTTTTTTTTTTTTTTTTTTTTTTACATTTCCGCACTAAATATTTACCAGGATTACCAATCTAATGATATTTCCTTTTTCCATGTTTTTATTTATTTAATTACCGTCGATATGAGTTGTAAGTTTTAATAGTTAATCTGTATAAGAAAGTTTTTAAACCTAAAAATCACCATATTATAATTTTATATATAATATTAGTATATTTATATTATATTTAATAATTTATATATTAGATTTATGATTATATATTAATATATATATATTTATATTATAATATATTATATTTTAATATTATATTACTTTATATATGATGTTCTATCTTTCGTATCTTGATATTATGGGGTACATATTTAATATATTTTTATAATATTTAAAGGATAATCTATTTATATTATTATATTTAGATAAATAATATTATTATAATTATTATTTTAGTTGATATTATCATCAGTGTGGCGAATCGTTCTATGTATAGAATTGGATGTGGTGTGCTCGAATTTCACTAATTTTTAATTATTAATTTTATAGTCAATAATTATTCTAATATATATAATATTATTAATTATTATTATATATTATATTATAATATGGTATATTATATATATTATTATATATATATTATATATTATATATTATATTATTATAATATATTATTTTATATATATATAATATATATATTAATATATATATATATATTTATAGTATAATATATTTATATTATATATTATTCAATATTATATATTTATATATCCATTTTACGAAGCAAGTTTTAATCTCTCTTTTTGTCATTATCCAAACTTTCCTTGCTCGGTTAACACTCTCAATTCATTTAAAAAAAAATTAGTTCACTTGTATGGAATGATTTTAAAATAATAATATGATAGTAATGAACTACTTCATACTTTTTGTGTATTTTTAAATTTTTGAATTTTGTGTATCTGATATTTAATACTCTTGGATTTTTTTGACTGCATTTTAGTCTAAATCATCAATAGTGTCAGTTAAACAATTTGAGTTACAATATCTTCTTTCAGTTGCAAGCGCAACTTAGTTGGCAATTCAGTTATCTTTGTTCCAAATTGTATGTGCGTAAATTAATACGGTTTTAATTTATATTTAATTCTAGTGAAATGCATCTTTCAGATGGACATATTAATATTTTTAGCAATATTTTTATGTTTCTTCAAAGTCTGATCTGTTTAGTTCATGTTGTTCATATTTGTAGTTAAAAAGGATTCACATAAATTCGCTGAATTGAGAAATGTCTTACCGCAATTTTGGGAACTTCTTTTCAAAAAGGAATATATTAATTCAGTTCGGATTGAGTCTCAGATGTTAAAAATGGCATTAAACAGTTAGTCTTTTTAATTGCAACTCACTACTCAGTAGCTTTTTTAAATTTGTAGTAATTGGAGCATTAACGATCTTCTCTTCACCTCACAAACATCATACGTTCCCTCAATCACTTTCATTATGATGGTCACACTCCTTTCTAATTCTAACTAATTCTATTGTAGTTCACTGCAACAGCTATGTATCGTTATACTAAGAGATTAGTCTGGACTTCTTGAGTTGTATATTTTTTTTTATAGAAACAAATCACGTGTTGCATTATATGGCGAAAACGGTGCGCCAAAATACAAAAGTAGGATCTGTCAATAGTCTTTGCAAACCTTCTGCTCTCGTGTTCCTCCTTGTTTGCTTTCGTTTTTCGAATTTTTTCAAAGCATTCTAACATGGCTTCTCTATGTTCAAGATACAGTTCGGATGTTAAAATCCATTTTGTTTAACAGTCTTTAAAACCGTCTCCAAATAATTTCATCCTAATACAGCATAATCTCTAGGAGATTATATGAAAAGATATTAGTTTGGAATAGTAGTTGATATTTCTAAGAACACTTCCAACTTCTGGAATGTATAGTATTATAATATATATATATTATACTATATATATAATCTACATATATATATATATATTATATATATATATATATATAATATATTATCATATAAATATAATATATATATATATATATTATATATATATATAAGTATTATATTATATATAAAATATAATATAATATATGTTATAATTTTTAATGATATAATTAATAATAATAATAATAATAATATATAATAATAATAATAATAATAATAATAATAATATAATAATAATAATATATAATAATTAATAATAATATTAATTAAGTATAATAATATATAATTATAATAAATTAATATAATATAATAATAATAATAATTAATAATAATATTAATAATATAATAATATAATATAATAATAATAATAATATAATGATAATAATAATAATTAATTAATTAATATAAAAATATTCAATATAATTATAATAATAATAGTATTTCAATTACGATAATAAAATATTTCATAATAAAATAATGTTATAATTACCAATGAATAAAATAATTAAAATAAAATAGAGTAATATAAATCAATAATAATAATAATAATAATAATATAATAATAATAATAAATTAGAGATTAATTAATATAATTATAGATGCAAGTTAAATCAATCGATTAATAAGATTAATAAATTCATAGTAGATAGAAGGTCTATTTTAAAATCATAATAAATAAATATTATAATATTAAAGGATAATAAAAAATAATTGAGATTTAAGACAGTAAGAAGTCTTATGTCAACTGCTAATAATATATAATGGCAATAATAAATGAAATCTAATAATATATTAGAGTAATATGAAAATTAATAAATAAAAGTAATATTTAGATAATAATAATAACTAGTACCGACAGTTTACAAGGCGAACACGCTAATCGCTCCAAACTAGTACATTTATTGTATCACTGCCAGACGTATATTAATTTTTTACATGACTATCTCCGCAGAGTAGTAGGACTGGATAGGCGTAGAACAGACTTCTCACGCTCGCGGAATCTGCTTTATATTGTTGTAACTTCAGCAGTAGCCGCGTGATTAGTCTCTGGCTTGGTATGTTTTAGTTTTCCGAATGAATTGGGTTTCCTCATTAGAAATGACTAGTGGAGAGGTGTTTGGAATCTTATTTTGTGCTTTGTTTAGATATATGAATCATTTCATGTTTTTACATGAATATGTTTTTACATTTAAGGTGAATGATTGTATATATCCCCGTTCTAGTTTTTCTAACCATTGCGGAGTTACCCTGTTTGACCCTACGACCGAGAGCATGAGGAGCACGAGGAGTACTAACGCGTGGATAGTAGAAATACTCCGGTCTTCTTTGAGCCAATCATGGCGTAGTGGTCAAATACTTGCACGCTCAATCTGATAGGGCCCAGGATGGAACCCCAGCATGGTGATTGTAATCAGTGGTATTTATTATGATGAATAAGGAATTACTTTTTAAATTGGAAACTTTCTAATATATATATATAATATATATATATTTAATATTATATATTATATATTATATATATATTATATAGTATATATATATTATAATATATATATTATATATAGTGTTCTAAAAATTATTATATTCAAGAGTTTATATTATAAAAAATAGTTGTGCAAAAACATAAAATTCTGTTTTCTTAATTAAGGATAAAGAAATTTAAGTGTCGCATTACTTAAAGATTGTATATTTTTCTTTATAACATAAAAAATACGTTTTTAATTTATTATATTATAATCAATTGTATATATTATATTAATGTCTTTTATGATATATAATAATAATATATATATATAATATATATAATATATATTATTATATATATTTTAATATATATATATTATATATATATTATATATTATATTTATATTATTATATATATATATATATTTTATAATATATTATATATATATTATAGATAATATATATAATATATATATAATATATATGATATAATATAATATATATATATATTTTTTAAAGGTAAGAATTATCTATAGAACTATCAATATATATATATATATAGTTAATGGTTATATTGTAAAAAGTCTTCTGTTATTTTTTGTTCATTATAGATCTTACAAAAAACTTGTTTTATTTGAGATGAAACTATGTATCAATAACGACGAGGATTAGTGGCAATGCATAAATTTATAGTGTAAGGAATTGATTGGGACAATCTAAAACATGTTTGTGCTCCCTAATCTATTGCTTCAGATCAATAAGAATACAGAACAGCTGTTATTCCTTACAACCAAAATAAGAACGAGAAATATCCAGTGGTTCTGTGGGATGTTCAATAAGAATACAGAACAGCTGTTATTCCTTACAACCCCACCATTACCTTTAGAAGCCATGAAGAACTAACAAGAACTAACAACAATTTAATAAGGTTCCAACAACAAACACCATGCAGACCAGCGAAGTTGTGAGGAACAGTCACACTGTTAATACCGAGGCCTACCAGCCTCTGTTTAACATGGTTTATTCCGTCTTCACTAATATCAATTTCAAGATGTTACAGTAACGAAAACCTTCAAGAAGCATTTAGACCCATGAAGACGGGAAAAGCAGTCACACCGTTAATACTCAGACCTACCAGCCTCAGTTTAACGTTGCTATTACCGTCGACACTAAAATACTAACTTACTTATCTCATATATGGGAAGATTTATCATTTACATTTCGATGAAGTTCCATTATCTTTTCCACCTCTTTGGTTAGAAAAGTAGAGGAATGATTCATCCATGTATGGAATTACGTCTACATCACGTTGGAAAACAATATATACCATTGCTACTATATATGGATGGATACCCTGAAGAAGTGAAACAACTTAGAAAATAGCTGTTCTTTTTAGGTTCTTCATCGTAAAAGAGGCCGTTACAAAGGACTATCAATTAAACTTCAGCAAAAGCCTTTGAAGTGGAGGAGTATCGAATAAAATAGTTATATTCAAGAGCCCCGTCTATTTTTAACACCATCTATCGAGTCTTTGTAAACTTCTATCTTTGACTAACTTCGTTAGTAAACAAACTACTGAAGGATATAGTAAAAATACATTTCTATAACAGCACATCCCAGTAAAAACGGTATATATAACTATAATAACTACAATTATACGTCATACCTTTTTATAGGAACTTTTACCATTATTTTTGCATTTCTTATATAATTTATCATAAAATTAATTATTAGACATTAAAATATTTATACCTACTATTGATATTATTATATATTATATATTAGTTATATATATAGTAATATATATATAATATATATAATATATATATATAATATATAAAATTAATATATATATATATATATATAATATTATTAATAATATATTATAATAATAATACAATTAGAGCTTAATATATACAAAGTTGTACATTAAAAATTATATCTTATATTACAAGAGTGAATGTGTGATGGGTGAAGTCAGAGCAGTAATTTCAAGCAAAATTTTCAGAGGCAATAATTTTAAGTCATAAAGCTAACCTTCATCCCATCATGTCGATATACGTGTTCTGCAGGAGAGAAAGTCCAGTCATATCTGTTGACGAGTTCCTTACCAATATGAGTTTGTTGTCGAGAAAGAATTGGAAACATTTGAGCAGAAGTTGGGCTTTTCGTTTCTAGAACTCTGTATGAAGTTCTTTCGAGAGAAATCTCGTGATCCCATGCCGTTAGTAATCGTAATCCTCCTTCTCCTCTTGGCTCGGAAATAGCTTGTACTGAATCTGTAAAATCATCATGAATACCATGAATTAAATAGACAAAAGAATCCCTATTTAAAGATATTTTAAAATTTATTTTAATAATACAATATTTGTTAAGCCATTTAATATATAAAACCTTTACCAGTTTTGTGAGTAATTGTATTTCCTCTAATTATTGCAGTAACGGAATTTTCTCCATCTCTTGTAGCAGTAACTTGAGCCCCTCGTATGCTGAGATCAAAGTTAAGAGCAATAACTTCCCCCGTTGGTAAAACAGCCCGAATAAGTCTTCCTTGATCATCATATTCATAACTGTACGTGCGCCCACCACCTTCCATTTTGGACTGTATTAGTCCTGAAGCACTATGGTATCTAAAAGTGATATTATATCCATCAGGAGCTTCCAGTTTTTCAAGATCATTGTTCATGATAGTAAAGTGGATTGTTACCCTTTGCTTTTGTGGATTTTCAATAAAGGTTTTCTTCGAGTATGTCCTTCTTATAACTTTGAAGCTATTCGAAGCTGCATCAGTTACTGATGACAATTTTCCTGTGTTTGCATTTGTATTATAAGAAAACTGATAAATTGTTTGTCCTGTTACTAAGTTTCGAGTTTCCATATGCTTTCCAAATCTATTAAAAACATAAACCTCGTGAGTGTCAGGAGAAAAGATTTCGTATTCTCCATGTTCATTTGGCCTCGGTAAGATTGATCTAACAGAACGAACTCTGTATCCTGCTTGATCACTTATATGTAGGATTCCATCAGGAGTTACTTCAATCCAGATATAAGAGAGAAAACCTATGTTGCATCAACATTATCTCAAGTTTGATGGTAGTTCCAGTCTACGATGGCCTATTCCGCCATATATCATATCTGTGTGATAATCAGCTTCCAGTGCTAATAAGTTAGTATTTTGCTCTCTACTAATGACTAATTAAATACTCAAGTCTCTTATCTTAAATCTGCTTCTGCTTACCACTTTCTGCTATGTTATTATATATATCTATCCTGGTTAAACTTTTAACCGATTTATATATATCTCTTTCTTTTTTGTAAGATGTCGTATTGAGACGAAAAATGATATTTAACGTATGACAAATAAAAATACCATAGATCCTCATCCATATGTAATAATAAATAAAATAAATAAATATGAAGGCATACATCTAATATTAACCCACCATCTGACGTTAATTCGTATATGGGCCTTTCTATACTTGAAAGTTATAAAAATCTTTATGAATCTTTGAGATGATCTTATGCTAATATAAGAGTCCGATGCTTCTAGCATCATAATCTATTGTATGGAAATAAGAGAAGGAGCTATGCATTAATTGATAGTGTACTTCCAGTTTCAATAACCTGATTCTTATATATTAATTAATAAATATTATTATTTATATTTATTTTATTATAATTAATTATTATATTTAGTTGGTTAAATATTTGTTGAGTTTAGTTTTTATATTGCTTGTTTGTTATTGTATTGAGTTATAGATAGTGATTAGTTTTATATTGTATGTTGGTTTAGTTTAGTTGTTTGATTTATGTATATTGTTTATTATGAGTTTAGATTGTCATTAGTGATTATTGTGTATTTAGTGTATATCATATATTGTTGTTGTATTTATATTCTATGGTTGTTTTGTGTGTTTTGTTTTGTATTATGTTGATTATGTTGTTATGGGGATTGTTGTTTTTGTGTGAGTCATGTTAGTTGTTTAAAATCGTCATATCTCGCTCGTGTACTGACATTCTTGTATCGTTATTTATACATCAACCAACTCCTTTTCCTCAGAAGATCGCCCCCAGCATCCAAATTAACCTTAAAGTATATAATATATTATATATATATATTATACATTACATACTAATATATATATACATACATATATATATTATAAATTAGATATATTAGATAATATATATTAAATTAAGATATATTATATATATATATATATATTATATATTATTATAGATATATATATGTAAATAATATATATAGATAATATATATATATTATTAATATTATATATTAGTAATATTATATATATATAGTGTTAATAGATTAACTATATAATATCATATAATATATTATATACATAATATATATTTATATAAGATATATATTATATATTATAGTATATTTATAATAGTATATAGATTATATATTAGATATATATTAGTATAGTATATGATATATATTTTATATAGATATATATTGTATATATATAATAGATATACATATAATATTTAATATATATTATACTATTATATTAATATTATATTAAATTATATATTATATATATATGATATATATATATATATATTATATATATATATATATTAATTTAATAAATATATATATTATTATATAATATTATATATTATATATATATATATATATTATAGAAATCGACAACCAAACTATATAAAAATATTACTAAATGACATCCACCAGAAATTGCATCTGATTTCGACTCTCTTCCTGTAACAATAGCTTCCAATCATACCTTTGCAAACTAATGAAGCGGCCACCACCCAAACCTAGACTAAATACTTACATAAATATAGTAGTTTATTTAACCTTAACCTAATGTATCTACATCATCAATACATCTGTAACAAAATGCAACCAGGCCCCGGATAACTTGAGTAGTTATTCACTTCCTTATATAGAGGTTCACAGCTTAACCAATTATTTAGTATTCCCATATAAGTAATAATACATGGACATTCACAAACTAACGATCTTTAGAATAGTGCACTTCGGCGGGTATATCTTATTCGAGTAGGTGGCTACACTTAAAGGAGTAGTGACCATAGGAGCGCATAGGAAAGTAATTAAAATAAGAGTATATTATATATAAAGTATATATTAATTATATATAGTAATAATATAATTATCATATAATATATTATTAATATATGATATATATATAATATATTAATAGATATTAATATATATATAATATATATATATATATATAATAAATTATATATATATATATATTAATTAATATATATATATAATATTAATAAATACTATATATATATATTATATATATATTATATATATATATATATAATATATATATATATAAAATATATATATATATATATATAATAATATATATATTATTATATATATATAATATATAATATATATATAATACATATATATAATGATTAAAAGCGGATAAAATAAGTGGTAATAATCGAGTTAAAGAATATATTATTTTTATTACCCGGTACTAGTTAAAAGGGACAAATTATATTTTTAATTCATTTTACATTCAAGATAAATTTTCAAAAGAACAAAAATATTATAGTAAGTATTATGAGTCTAGGACTTGACTTTATATGTAGTAAAGTGGGACTCATGGGAACGTACCACATGTTTTCGATCGACTTCTAGATACTTCTGAACTTTGAGTGAACTAAATATATATATCCAATAGTACTCAGTGTGTTAATAATGTGTCTATTTATTTCTTAAACAACCTTTATTTTAATGTTAATATATGTTAATTTGTTTTTATCGTACTCAATTAAAGGAAGAGAACATATACGAGTATGTATATATATTTAACTTGCACATAGCCGAAGAGAGCATTGGCATGGTGAACTAATTATCTGATACTAGTACATAAACAATTTTTATATTATAAACAAACCATATATATAAGTATAAATTATCCCCAATTATATAATTATAAAGTAAATTAATTTTTAGTAAAAATCATCATGTAAATAATCAGAAAAGACGAAATGTTCGAACGAAAAATCATCTATCACAGATATATTATAAAAACTGACAAATTTATTTAAAAAACAATTTAATCTATGACTTCTCTTAATGACACAAAACTGGGCAATCAATATAAATATGTTTGAGAATAAGTTCGAACATTTATTAGGCCTGAATAGACTTAAGCATTATGGAACTCTTTTTACATAGCAAATATAATATAACGGAAGAATTTCAATGTTAATTTAACACAGACATAGTAATATTTATTTTTCACATTATCCTGAATATCTAAAAATTGGTATATTGTTAATGTAGTATTTAATGAGACTATTTTGCTATGCATATATATATATAAATTATTATATATACAGTAATAATGTAGTACCTTATTAGTAAAGAATTTAGTCGTGTCTACCACGTATGTTTCTAATACATATCATATTGTATTATAACATCCTTCATACCGCATATGATGAGCTTAAGACCTGTCATATTCTTTATTAAATGTACTATACCCCACGATTCTAGTAATCCATTTATCGTGCTCAGTACAACAACAACCTACATCTAACTCCTCAAGTGCTCTATCCTCAATATATGGCTAATTTTATATAACTAGCATCCGAAGATAACATAAAATCGCTGTGTACTAGATATATATATTCCACGACGGGCACTCAGAATATTAAGTCATCTATATCTACTACTCTGCGCAGTAAACACGAGATTTCTATTTTATCATCCTTTAAAATAAATAATAAATAGTGAAACTGTGGTGTGATTAAAAACAACATAACAATAAATTATTAATACATTATTTATTTATCATATCTAAATTAAAATAACTATATCCTACCGCCACATAGTAGTGTGTGAGTGAGAATACAAGATGCGAAATAAGAATAATAGTGACATTTAATATCTAACATGTATCGAAACAATAATCACCACCACTGTATGTAACGTTTGATACCCTACACTAATGATCAATAAAATCCTAGCGTTACTTAATATCACTAGTAATCATACAACTTAGCAATTATATACAGGACACTATAATCATTAATACTTAAGAGAATATATCTAAATATATAATGATAATATATATATAATATATATATTTAATATATTATATATATAATAGTTAAAAGTTAATTAATTATAAATATATATATTATACTAGAATTATATATATTATAATATTTATATATATTTATATTATATGATTTAATATATATTATTAGAGAATATATATATATTATATATTTAATATATTATAGTAATATATTATTAATATAATATAATAATATAAAATAATAATTATATATAATATTATATAATTATAATTAATATATATTAATATTAATATATAATTAATTATATTCCTATAATAATAATTTCAATTCATATAGTTGATGTATTATGGGGAGTATTTGACATACCACACAAACATCTTATCTCGATCAGATACCATATCATTATGTGATGTATATGATTCAGATTTATCTAACTACTGCACTTATATGACAAAATCCCTACGTGTATTATCAGAGCAAGTATCTAACTATAATTATTAGAATTGCATTCATTATTAAATATATTTAATTTTTACACATCACTTTTAATAACTTTATTTGATTAAACAATTTAAAAAATGTGTTGAATGAGTAAACAACACCCCTCGTAGCGCGATAGTATATTATGCATTACGTGTCTATACTCGAATTTCAGATAACTCATTTTAAATTTATTCAAGCTTAATAAGCGATCCTACTTCTTCTTTAAAGACGCTTAAGTAGTTAAACATCACATCACCTATTAGATATTAAGAGAATCTGCATAGTCTCTAACTTTGATTTATGAGATCGTTAATCTCTCTTCGTAATTAATCTCAATACCCATTAATAATATACGCATCATAGTCTATAACGACGTGATTGGAATTAGACTATCTCTATTATAAGAAGAGACTACAGAGCAAAACGTTACTATCTCATCTGTCCCTCACTATACTCTTAACCAATACGTGTGAATTACATATGTATAAATATGAACATTATAAGTATTCTCTCAGATATCGAGATAACATTCTATATATTATCTATTATATAATATGTCGCTATTCTATATTGCTGATTTATTCTCAATAAATGATATATAGAGAAATTTTAATTTCATATTGAATGTATCATTTATTTCTTAATTATCTAGTAGAAGATCGATGCATAGATGTATCTATGTGACGCGAGAAGTGTACCTAAGATAAATTATATCTAATACTTATCGATGTGTGAAGGTAAAGAGGTCTATATTATCATTGTATATTTCGACCTTTTGAAATCTATGTTTCAACCGTAGTATTTCATATTGCCACAAGCAAGTAGCAGAAAGGATTCTGGTAATAAGCAATTGTTTCGTGTATTTGTTTTATATTTATTTTGTGTATGATGTATGGATTGTTCTTAGTAGACTTATATAATTGTAGATATAATATGTATTGTGTGTCATATATTTGTATGGTAACTATAGTGTTTTATATAGCTAGCTGATATTTACGTCTGATGTTGTGAGGAGTTATATATCCAGTATCAATGAACAGAAACACCTTATTTTATGTAGATTATATTAGTATGTACTATTTCATATCGTGAAGTATTTTGTCTAGTGGAGATGATGTTAGAGTCAATAATATGTCCTTATATATCTTTCTAATTATGTTTGTGCTAAGCTAGAAATAGTGAATTAGGGTTTTTTATATTTTTAATTTTGATATATAGGTTATTGTAAGATAAGAGCGGATTTTAATTACATGAAAATAAGATATATTAAGTATATTATGATGAGTAATACTTCATTATGTATTTTATACTATATTTAATGATATACCACTATTCCACTCACTGTTAAAATATATTATAATATATGTGGTTGTGAATGATGTGCAGTTATAGTGCGTTGTTGGATAATGTCTATTATTTTATAGTTAGTAGGGGTTTGAGCTATCGTTTTATGTATCTGGTTATATTATATTATGATCCTACTAGTATTAATGGAATATGGTAGTGTTATAACTATGGTATAAGTAAGTGATTATCATAGCATATGACTGATGAAATTAAGTTTATTAGTTGTAATAATGAGATTCTGTACATTATGATGTGAGTAGTGTGATCTATAGAAATAGAGTGATTTAATAGTGATAAGTATGATACTTGGCGTTGAATTATAACAATCAATGAAGTTAATATATAATGAGACGACGTATGATATATAGTATGATGTGTATTATGTATAAGTGGTGACAACAGAGTTTTTTGTAGTATATTTCATTGATGAGGAACAGCACCGAGCACGAAAATGGTATAGTATGACGGTCAGTAGCTAATAGCTTATAACAAATTACTCACATCCAGAAAGTTATATGTAGCTATGAGGGGATATAGGTGATGTGATGTTTTGATAATACGATAAAGTGAGTATAGGGTATAAAAGGTATGAGGGTATTAGTGGGCCAGGAAAGGTAAGGCCTAATATAGTAGATGAGTAATAGCGTATTATATATAGTAGGAAGGGTAGTATAGTATAGACGTACAGCCAAAGATCAACAATGGAACAGGCAACTAGAGAATAGAATGTGGGTATATATACATAATATAAGTGGAATGGTTCCAAATACTCCCTAAGTAGATGAAGACTCAGACCTCATGACCTAGTGTTAGGGAGTGAATGAGTAAATATGACGAAATAAAGTATAGAGTTGGATTGTAGGATAATATAAATATGATGAGCTAAAAAAAGGATAGGCTGTAGCTAGTATTGGCCCTCCACATATGGTAAATAATATAAAAGATTAAACACGGAAGATAAAGTAATATACAAAGTAAAGAACTGTAGATAATTAATAAAAAATAAAGGACATATAGAGGTACCTATGAGGGTAGAAATATAGAGGAAGAAGGTATATAATCAATGTGAGGGGGATATACTGAATATAAATATCACTTGAGTAATCAATGCATGTCTGGCTCTCTTATTGCTGTGCTTATTTGTCTATCGTATGTTTTTGTGGGACGCCATAATACTTTTATAGGGGCATTAAGCTTGAAAGTTTATATATAATATAAATATATAATATATATATATATGGAATTATATAGTATATTGATTATAAATTTTGTGGTATGTTTAAGGTAGTTGAACAGGATTGATTAGATGTGGCTTGTTTAGTTATCTCTATGTTGGGTATTTATTATATAAGATAATGGACATTTTTTAAACCTTATTAATCATATAATTACTATAATATCTTTTACTATATATAAATAACCATGTTATAATATAATTTTCCTTATTATTTTTACAATGCACTATTAATAGTTAAGGAAATTGTAAGTTTTGCTGTAATGCCTTTGGAGTTGAAGAGTAAATACATTCTGGGAATATAATAAAAAGCCATAGTTAGAATGATATGCGAATTGCTAAGCTTACCATAAGTCCAAGGTCCATAAAATAGCTGATACTGAGCTACAATTGCATGCCCGAATAGAGAGTAGTCCTCCTCCAAATGCACATCCGTAAGTGATAATTATGTACCCTAAATTCTATAACTAACGATTGGAAATATAGTCTGTATATTTATATGTTATAGTGAGTTAAATATATTGCTTTATTATTACAAGAATAAAAATTTACACAAGAAAATCAGGAAGTACTTAAATGTTAGTTTTACTAACTGTAATGTTGATTACTACTAGTTAGATAAAGTGTATACAAAAAAGGTTGAGAGGCAACCCACCGGATTTCTGAATGTGTAGATTATAAGAGACTTTAACACTCATAGCTTAATTTTAAAGGTAATGGATATTATATGATAATATCGAGTAATTTAGAAACTCAATAATATTTGTATAGTATAGAAACCTCAGTCTATCTCGGTATTTATCTAGAGTGTGTTGAGTATTATAATAATGTAAAGTAAACCTAATAATGGAGTTTATATTTGTTGTCATAAGCCAATATTGTGAGAGTTATCTATCGTTGTCATAATTATTAATAGTTGTGGAAAAATTGAATAGTGAGCCGATCAGATTCTATTGTTCTGAATTAATAGTAATTTGTAGTTAGTCGCTATATAAATATACTATGATAATGCCGCAATGTTAAATTCATGTTACAAGCTATTCATAGTATGTGAAGCCTTGAAATTGTGTTATTATGATTTGTGAGTTAATAAGACGAAGGTATAAGATAATTTGAGTAATCTAATAACTTTTGTTATGAGTATAGCAATGTGTCCATATTTTATTATATTCCATAATCATAATTAGTTATGTGGTAGGTAGGTGTTTCGGAAAGCGAAATGCATATTCGCTTTAGAGTTAAATTTATCTATATAATTGTACTTATAATTTCTACCTTTCCCCCTTGGAGATTATACGATAATTATGATATATTTCTATTACATAAGTGATAATAATCACTAATGCACAGTAATAATATTAACTATAAGTAGAGTAGGATATTAGTATTTTGCTACTTTATCTATATAAGAGTGTAGAATGTATATAATAATCCTCGTTTTAAAACCATTATCTGAATTGATTTATACTATTAGTTAATTCTCAACTACTCTTTACCAGGTGTGCTCTCATAACTCTATCCGCAGAGAATAAATCGGGTGACCCAATGTGAATATCCTATTATTTATTAAGAACTAACAGTACCCATCCGTCCAACCAAGCTACAGGGTAATCAGTTCGCTCTATAAGTACTATACATACCCTGTCGTGTCATATTATGAGAGACCTAGGTTTGTGATTTTAGTAAATTCATATAAACCATTTTGAATATACCCCTCGTCCTATTCCAGTTCATCTCTGCCGAGTATAAATACGGCTATAAAATTTTCCAATATTAAATCAAATTTTATATTATTCTTTCTTTTTTCAACTCCATGTTTTTAAGCAAGAATCATAGCGAGTAAGTTAACTTTTATTTATCATATGAGCGCTTCATCCCTTCATTGGGGAAATGTCCTCTCTAATTACCTAATAAGTCATATATTTCAAAGTCAATCTGCATTAGAAAGGAAATCCAACAAGTTCCTGCCAAAGCCCACACCCAATATAACGGGCAAATCGTATTTCTTCTGAAGGCTGCCATTAAATATTTCTGATGAAAAACGTCTTTAATTTTTTCTTATAGATGTAGTCTGTAGATTTTGTGAGGAACAGCCGATCGGAACTCATTCCCACTCATTATAAGATAGTGGCGTTCATTGTTTTGGTATAAACCTAAAATATTGTCACCACAACTTAATAAACAGAATTGCTTGATTTTAACACTTCTACATATCAGGACATTTTAACTTCCCCTGAAAGCAATTCTAGTTGGCTCCTTCTCATATGGTTTCAAATGTAATTTGTGGAATCTAATCGTAATTCAGAGGCACATAACGTGTATTTCGACGAGTTTCGGAAATCATCTTGAGAAGAGATTACTGAAACGTTCCCCAGAGAGGTTAATGAGAACAGTTTATCGCTCTGCATTATTGGGGTATTCTAACCAGGGGAGAACCATTCCTCATTATAGTCATTTTAGGGTCAAATTCTCGAACTACAATCAACTATGGATCAACAGTCTGGCACCCCAAAACCTCATCTACCAATACAACCAAATTACGAAGAATACAAAATACTGCCCTTCGAATTATCTCAGGTTTTTTAAGACCACCTCAATCCAGGAAAAAGGTCCTACCCATACAGGGCCATTTAGATATGGTAGGAACACAATTTTATGTTACCAAAGCTCATAGAAGCACACCTGTAACCACATTAAGAATCCTCCGTTAAACATCTATATAGAAATTGATTAATCCACCTCAGTAATCACCTTCCTATCGACAAGCATTGCACAATATATTTAGATGAATCACTAAACAGAACGGTAAGTACTTTAGGTCAAAGTACACTGAGGATTTAGTGTCCTTGGTGATATCAGAGACTGAATTTTACCGTCTCGATATGATGTGAGAAATATAGTGCCTCAATCCTAAACATGAATGTCTATTCCACCTCCAAACAAATCTCTCAAAACCTAAATATAGCGTTTCACACGCTAGAGTTCCACCTAGTCTAAGACTAGCATAATACAATTAAAGCCCTATACATGCAGCAGTGCGTACTGTCTTTTGCTAATATATATTTTTATCTGATTTGAGACGAGTTTTAAGCACTTGTTGTTTACATTAGTTGTATTACCTTTGAGCAAGTACTATAGTTAATCGTGTCGGAGTATGAGGTCTACTTAATTGCAATTGTTATGTCAGTATGTGCATGTTATGAGTCTTATATAGTAGTGTTTGGTCGGTTGTTGCTAATTATCTTTCCTTTCGCTTTTTTTTTTTGTAAGCTGTGTGAATTATGTAAAATATTTAAGGTTTTTGAAAAGTATTTTTCTTATGAGATTAGTTCTTGTTTTATATAAGGTTCGGAGAAAACCAGATTTTTAAAGAGCACACCGTAAAGTATAGGTGGGGAGCACTATTTTGTGTTACATGAAGTATTGGCAGGAGGTGCTACGTTCTCTTTGATATACCAGGTATGTATAGAGAGTAGAGGTGGATTGTTTCAGATTTATACTAATCCGGAAATTGACGAGTTTTTGTATGAATCTGTTTTGTGATAATGAAAGTTGGAGGCTGCATGAAAACAAAGGATTATTAGAGTTAGGTTCCTCGAAGTTATGTCTCTACATTAAGTTCCATTAAGATCATAGATTTCAACCAAACATCGAAAGACGCCATCCATATCAATAAGCATCTGAAAGATTACCCAAATTTCTATATGCCATTTTTAGTAAATTTATCTTGATGTTTGCAAGACGGAATAATATTCTATCTGCTTATTTATCTTGTGTATTGTATTTTTTATTTATTCAATATTAATAAATTGATAAAATAAAAGAAATACAAATTTCGAAGTTCCATGAGTGACTACCTAACATACTAACCTTAAAAATAAATTATATAATTGTTTTATGACTAGTTCTATGCTGTTACGTGCCAATACTTAAATCACACTTCTCTGCAACTAAGGACTGAGCATAGTTCTTCCTACAATCTACTCTACCTTATATTAAATTGATTATCGCATATAATGAAAAAGAGTTGCTTTGCCACAAATAATGGTGATAATTACCTAAAATCGTTGCAAAGAACAACCAACTAGAAATTGCATACAAAAAGTTTATATTTCCGTCGACAATATAAAAAACAACAATTACTGTTTAAAAAATGCTGTGACCACATAAATTTGAATGATATCCAAAAGACATATAAAAGAACCCCGGCATACTATGAGTTCTGAAGGTACTGTTCCGCTTCAGACAGGTTAAAGGGAATAAACATAAACACTCCACCTCCCTTCCTCCCGAAGATTAAGAGAGACCATGCATTATTCTTTGATCAAATCATAATTATTCATGTTTTCATGTTTTCCCAAGAAGTACTTACCATTAATTTCCCTAGAACTTTAATCCAGAATAAACAAAGATTGACTGATTTCGATAATATTCCAGCGTCTCCCAGACCAGATATGAGTTCTGAAGGTACTGTTCCGCTTCAGACAGGTTAAAGGGAATAAACATAAACACTCCACCTCCCTTCCTCCCGAAGATTAAGAGAGACCATGCATTATTCTTTGATCAAATCATAATTATTCATGTTTTCATGTTTTCCCAAGAAGTACTTACCATTAATTTCCCTAGAACTTTAATCCAGAATAAACAAAGATTGACTGATTTCGATAATATTCCAGCGTCTCCCAGACCAGATATGAGTTCTGAAGGTACTGTTCCGCTTCAGACAGGTTAAAGGGAATAAACATAAACACTCCACCTCCCTTCCTCCCGAAGATTAAGAGAGACCATGCATTATTCTTTGATCAAATCATAATTATTCATGTTTTCATGTTTTCCCAAGAAGTACTTACCATTAATTTCCCTAGAACTTTAATCCAGAATAAACAAAGATTGACTGATTTCGATAATATTCCAGCGTCTCCCAGACCAGATATGAGTTCTGAAGGTACTGTTCCGCTTCAGACAGGTTAAAGGGAATAAACATAAACACTCCACCTCCCTTCCTCCCGAAGATTAAGAGAGACCATGCATTATTCTTTGATCAAATCATAATTATTCATGTTTTCATGTTTTCCCAAGAAGTACTTACCATTAATTTCCCTAGAACTTTAATCCAGAATAAACAAAGATTGACTGATTTCGATAATATTCCAGCGTCTCCCAGACCAGATATGAGTTCTGAAGGTACTGTTCCGCTTCAGACAGGTTAAAGGGAATAAACATAAACACTCCACCTCCCTTCCTCCCGAAGATTAAGAGAGACCATGCATTATTCTTTGATCAAATCATAATTATTCATGTTTTCATGTTTTCCCAAGAAGTACTTACCATTAATTTCCCTAGAACTTTAATCCAGAATAAACAAAGATTGACTGATTTCGATAATATTCCAGCGTCTCCCAGACCAGATATGAGTTCTGAAGGTACTGTTCCGCTTCAGACAGGTTAAAGGGAATAAACATAAACACTCCACCTCCCTTCCTCCCGAAGATTAAGAGAGACCATGCATTATTCTTTGATCAAATCATAATTATTCATGTTTTCATGTTTTCCCAAGAAGTACTTACCATTAATTTCCCTAGAACTTTAATCCAGAATAAACAAAGATTGACTGATTTCGATAATATTCCAGCGTCTCCCAGACCAGATATGAGTTCTGAAGGTACTGTTCCGCTTCAGACAGGTTAAAGGGAATAAACATAAACACTCCACCTCCCTTCCTCCCGAAGATTAAGAGAGACCATGCATTATTCTTTGATCAAATCATAATTATTCATGTTTTCATGTTTTCCCAAGAAGTACTTACCATTAATTTCCCTAGAACTTTAATCCAGAATAAACAAAGATTGACTGATTTCGATAATATTCCAGCGTCTCCCAGACCAGATATGAGTTCTGAAGGTACTGTTCCGCTTCAGACAGGTTAAAGGGAATAAACATAAACACTCCACCTCCCTTCCTCCCGAAGATTAAGAGAGACCATGCATTATTCTTTGATCAAATCATAATTATTCATGTTTTCATGTTTTCCCAAGAAGTACTTACCATTAATTTCCCTAGAACTTTAATCCAGAATAAACAAAGATTGACTGATTTCGATAATATTCCAGCGTCTCCCAGACCAGATATGAGTTCTGAAGGTACTGTTCCGCTTCAGACAGGTTAAAGGGAATAAACATAAACACTCCACCTCCCTTCCTCCCGAAGATTAAGAGAGACCATGCATTATTCTTTGATCAAATCATAATTATTCATGTTTTCATGTTTTCCCAAGAAGTACTTACCATTAATTTCCCTAGAACTTTAATCCAGAATAAACAAAGATTGACTGATTTCGATAATATTCCAGCGTCTCCCAGACCAGATATGAGTTCTGAAGGTACTGTTCCGCTTCAGACAGGTTAAAGGGAATAAACATAAACACTCCACCTCCCTTCCTCCCGAAGATTAAGAGAGACCATGCATTATTCTTTGATCAAATCATAATTATTCATGTTTTCATGTTTTCCCAAGAAGTACTTACCATTAATTTCCCTAGAACTTTAATCCAGAATAAACAAAGATTGACTGATTTCGATAATATTCCAGCGTCTCCCAGACCAGATATGAGTTCTGAAGGTACTGTTCCGCTTCAGACAGGTTAAAGGGAATAAACATAAACACTCCACCTCCCTTCCTCCCGAAGATTAAGAGAGACCATGCATTATTCTTTGATCAAATCATAATTATTCATGTTTTCAAGGTTTATTAAGAAGTACTTTGCATTAATTTCCATAGAACTTTAATCCTGAATAAACAAAGATTGACTGATTTCGATAATATTCCAGCGTCTCCCAGACCAGATATGAGTTCTGAAGGTACTGTTCCGCTTCAGACAGGTTAAAGGGAATAAACATAAACACTCCACCTCCCATCTTGCACGTAGGTGGCAGAAACCCAGTAAAAGTATGGGATAAAATCAAATAAGAACTACATACCTTTAATTTCCCAAGAAGTACTTACCTTTAATTTCCCTAGAACTTTAATCCAGAATAAACAAAGATTGACTGATTTCGATAATATTCCAGCGTCTCCCAGACCAGATATGAGTTCTGAAGGTACTGTTCCGCTTCAGACAGGTTAAAGGGAATAAACATAAACACTCCACCTCCCTTCCTCCCGAAGATTAAGAGAGACCATGCATTATTCTTTGATCAAATCATAATTATTCATGTTTTCATGTTTTCCCAAGAAGTACTTACCATTAATTTCCCTAGAACTTTAATCCAGAATAAACAAAGATTGACTGATTTCGATAATATTCCAGCGTCTCCCAGACCAGATATGAGTTCTGAAGGTACTGTTCCGCTTCAGACAGGTTAAAGGGAATAAACATAAACACTCCACCTCCCTTCCTCCCGAAGATTAAGAGAGACCATGCATTATTCTTTGATCAAAT
>JABUQX010094527.1:0-15212 GCA_015478945.1 Trachelipus rathkii | reverse complement strand
CTTGTCAAACAAAAAAAAAAAAAGAAAAACAGTTCAAAAAAAAAAAACTAAAAAAATACAGAAAGTCCAAAAAATAAAAAAACAGCAACAAAAAACAACAAAAATAATTAACAAAAAAAACAAAAAAGTTTCAAAAAAAAAAAAAATTTTGCCATAGACAAAAAACATTCAAAAAACAAAAATTACAACAAAACTCAAAAAAAAACAAAAAAAAACCAGTCAAAAAAAAAAAAAACAGTCAAACAAATCAAAAAACAGTATCAAAAAAAACAGGTCAAAACAGTCAAGAAAAAACAGGTTTCATCAGTCAAAAAAAACAGTCAAAAACAGCAGTCAAAAACACAGTCAGACCAGAGTATCAAAAAAAAAAAAAATCCACGAAAGAGTCAAAAGACAACAGCACACACGATCCTCAACCTCACAAATTGACATCAAAAAAAAAAAAACAAAAACAGTCAAAAAATATCAAAACACTCAAAACACAAAAAACAGTTTCAACAAAAAAACCAAACAAAAAAAACAAAAAAAAAACAAAAAAAAAACATGTCAACAAAAAAAAAAACAATGAGGAAGAATACAAAACTCACCCATTTTGAATAATACAGTGCCAGCGTTTCTGCAAAACATTTGAACAAAAACAGAAAAAAGATCAAAAAACAAGTCAAAAACAGTCATAAAACAGTCAAAAAACAGTTCAAAAAGAAAACAGTCAGTCAAAAAAAACAGTTAACAAAAAACAGTCATGTCAGTCAAACAGTCTAAATACAGTCAAAAAAAAAAACATGGTCATGTACAAGTAAAAAAAAAAAAAAAAAAAATACCACGTTTCAACTCAAAACCAGTCAGTGTCAAAAAAAAACAGTCGAGTGTATTTAAAACAAAAAAAAAAAAAAATAACAAAAAAAAAACGAGTCAAAAAAAACAGCAGGTAAAAAAAAAGATTCAGTCTCAAAATACAGTTCAAAACCAAGTTAAGTCAAAAAAACACAGTTTCAAAAACTCAAAACAGTCCAGTTCAATCAAAAAACATGGTAAAAAAAACAGTCAAAAACAGTTTTCAAAAATAAAAAATCAAAAATACAAAAATAAAAATTCAGTCAAAAAAAACAAAACAAAAAATAAAAATCAAAAACAGTCAAAAAAACAGTTCAAAAAAAAACACAGTCACAAAAAAAAACAGAGTTTTTAAAAGTCAAACACCCAGTTTCAAAAAAACAGTCATGTCAAAACAGAGGTCAAAAACAGTCAAAACACAAGTTCCAGTTCACAAAAAAAAACAGTCAAACATCAAGTCAAAAACAAAACAGGCGTTTTCAAACAGGGTCAAAAAAGAAACGAGGTCAAAAACAGTCAAAAGAAATAAAACAGCTCTCAAAAAAAAAACAGTCAAAAAAACAGTCAGTCAAAAACAGTCAAAAACAGACAACAACAGTCAAAAACAGTCAGTCAAACAAACAAAAGTCGTGGTCAAAAAAAAACAGTCAAAAAAACAGTCATCAAAACAGTCAGTCAAAAAACAAAACCATTCAAAAAACAGTCAAAACTGTCAGTCAAAAACAGTCAGTCATAAACAACAGTCAAAAACAGATCAGCAAACAGTCAAAAAATCAGTTTCAAAACTAACAAACAGTCCAAAAAAATGTCCAAAACAAAAAACAGTTCCCAAAAAACGTCTCAAAAAAAAACAAGTCACAACAAAAATAAGGTCAAAAAACAGTTTCGAAGCGGCCGCGGAGCCTCGAAAACAATCATAAGAACAGTTCAAAAAAAACATTTTCAAAAACAGCAAAAAACAGGTCCAAAAACACAGTCTAAAACACAGCTGAAAGACAGATCAAAAAAAACGTCAAAAAAAACAGTCAAAAACAGTCAAAAAACAGTTAAAAAACAAAAAACAGTCAAAAAAAACAGTCAAAAACAGATCAAAAACAGTCAAAAAACAGCTCAAAAACAGTATTCAAAAAACAGTCCCAAAACCGTTCAAAAACCAGTCAGTTCAAAAAACAGTCAAACATCAGTCAAAAAAAAAAACAGTCAAAAAACATCAAAAACAGTCTCAAAAACAAGTCACAAAAAAACAGTAATCCCAATAAACAGTCAACAATCCAGTCAAAACAGTCAGTCAAAAACAGTTAAAAAAAAAACAGTCAAAACTGTCAGTCAAAAAACAGTCAGGCAAAAAAACAGGGTTCCAAAAACAAGTCGAGCTCAAAAACAGTCAAAACAAACAGTCAAAGAAACTGTCAGTCAAAAACGTCGTCAAAAACAGGGTCAAACAGTCAGTCAAACAACAGATAAAAAACAGTCAAAAAAACAGTCAAAAACAGTCAAAAACAGTCAAAAAACAGTCAAAACACAGTCAAAAAACAGTTAAAAAACAGTCAAAAACTCAAAAACAGGCTTCGAAAACAACAGTCAAAAACAGTCAAAAACAGTCTTGACTGACAGTCCAAAAACAGTCAAAACAGTTAAAACAGTCAAAAACAGTTTAAAAAAACAGTCAAGTCAAAAAAAAAACAGTCAAAAACAGTCGTTCAAAAACAGTCAAAAACAGTCAAAAACAGGTCAAAAACCAGTCAAAAACAAGTCAAAAACAGTCAAAACACGTCAAAAACAGTTCAAAAAACAGTAAAAATCAAGTCAAAAGCAGTCACAAAACAGTCAGTCAAAAACAGTTTCAAAAAACAGTCATCAGTCAAAAAACAAGTCTAAAACAGTCAAAAAACACGTTCAAAAATCAGTCAAACACAGTCAAAAAACAGTCAAAAACAGTTCAAAAACAGTCAAAAACAGTCAGGCAAAAACAAAAAAAAAAGTCAAGTCAAAAACAGTCAAAAAACAATTTCAAAAAACAGTCAAAAACATTGTAAAAAACAGTCAGTCAAAAAAGTCAAAAACAGTCAAAAACAGTCAGTCAAGAACAGTCAAAAAACAGTCAATAAACAGTCAAAAAGAACAGAAAAAACAGTCAAAAAACAGTTCAAAAAAACAGTTCAAAACAACGTCCAAAAAAGTTCAAAAACAGTCAAACAACAGTCAAAAACAGTTAAAAACCAAGTCAGGCTCAAAAACAGTCAAAAACAGTCCAAAACAGTCAAAAACAGCAGTCACAAAACAAACAGTCAAAAAACCAGTCAAAAAAACAGTCCAAAAAACACGTCAAAAACAGTCAAAAAACAGTCAAAAAAAGTTCAAAAGCGTCCAAACAGCATACAAAAACAGTCACCGTCCAAGAAACAGTCAAAACAGTCAGTCTCAAAAACAGTCAAAAAACAGTTAAAAAAACACAGTCAAAAACAGTCAAAATAGTCAAAAACAAGTCGCGGGGAAAAACAGTCAAAAAAACAAGTTCAACAAACAGGTTCAAAACAAAGTACAAACAGTCACACAGGTATTCTAACAGTCAAAACAACGTTCAAAAACAGTCAAACAGTTTCAAAAACAGGTCAAAAACAGTCAAAAACAAGTCAGTCAAAAAACAGTCGAACATTTACAAAAACAGAGCAAAAACAGCAAATAACAGTCAGTCAAAAACAGTCAAAAAAAAACAGGTCAAAAACAGTCAATAAACAGCTCACAAAAAACAGTTTTCAAACAACATAGTCAGTCAAAAAACAGTCAAAAACACGTCAAAAAACAGTCAAAAAACAGTCAAAAAACAGTCAGGTAAAAACAGTCAAAAAACAGTCAAAAAACAAGTCAAAACATGTTCTTCTTCTGATTTCAAACAGTCAAAAAAAAGTCAAAAAACAGTCAAAAACAGGCAGTCAAAAACAAAGTCAAAAACAGTCAGTCAAAAAAAAAAAAAGTCAAAAAAAAAACAGTCAAAAAAAAACAGTCAAAAACAGTCCAAAAAAGTCAAAAACAGGTCCAAAACAGTCATTCAAACAGTCAAAAAAAACAGTCAAAAAAACAGTCAAAAAAGTCATTCAAAAACATCAAAAACAGTCAAAAAAACAGTCAAAAACAGGCAAAAACACCGTCAAAAAACAGTCAAAAAACAAACAGTCAAAAACAGTTCAACACAGTTCAAAAAAATAAGTCAGTCAAAAAACAGTCAGTTCAAAAAAACAGTCAAAAAACAGTCAAAAAACAGTCAGTCAAAAACAAACAGTCGTTCAAAAACAGTCAAAAACAGTCATGTAAAACAGTCAGTCAAAAAAACAGTTTCAAAAAAACATGTCAGTCAAACAGTTTAAAAACAGTCAAAAACAGTCAAAAACAGTCAAAAACAGTCAAAAAACAGTCAAAAAACAGTCAAAAAACAGTCAAAAAACAGTCAAAAAACAGTCAAAAAACAGTCAAAAAACGTTCAAAAAACAGTCAAAAAAACAAAAACAGTCCAAAAAACAGTCAAAAAAAAACAGTTCAACAAAAAAACAGTTTCCACAAAAACAAAGTCAAAAAACTGTCAGTCAAAAAAAACAGTCAGTTCAAAAACAGTCACAAAAACAGTCAGTCAAAAAACAGTCAAAAAACATAGGTTTCAAAAAAAACTGTCAGTTCAAAAACAGTCAAAAAAACAGTCAAAAACAGTCAAAAAACCGTAACAGTCCAAAAACAGTCAAAAAAAAAACAGTCAAAAACGTCAAAAAAACAGTCAAAAAACATTCAAAAAACAGACAAACAGAGAAAAAACAGTAAAAAACAGACAGTCAAAAAACAGTCAAAAAACAGTCAAAAACAGTCAAAAACAGTCAAAAACAGTCAAAAAACATTCAAAAACAGTCAAAACAGTCAAAAAAAACAGTCCAAAAAACAGTAAAAAAAACAGTATAAAAAACAAGTCAAAAAACAATCAAGTCAGTCAAAAAAACAGTCAAAACAGTCAAAAACAGTCAAAAACAGTCAAAAACAGTCAAAAAACAGTCAGTCAAAAAACAGTCAAAAAACATCAAAAACAGTCAAAAACAGTCAAAAAAAGTCAAATAAAAACAGTCAGTCAAAAAACAGTTCAAAAAACAGTCAAAAACAGTCAACAAAAACAGTCAAAAACAGTTCAAAAAAACACAGTCAAAAACAGTCAAAAAACCAGTCAGTCAAACAGTCAAAAAACCAGTTCAGTCAAAAACAGTCATCAAAAAACAGGTTCAAAAACAGTTCAAAAACAGTTCAACCAATAAACACAGTCAAAAACAGTCAAAAACCAGTCAAAAAAACAGTTAAAAAAAGTCAAAAAAACAGTCAAAACAGTCAGTCAAAACAGTCAAAACAGTCAAAAAACAGTTTCAAAAACAGTCAGTCAAAAACAGTCAAAAACAGTCAGTCAAAACAGTCAAAAAGTCAAAAACAGTCAGTTAAAAACAGTCCACTCAAAAACAGTCAGTCAAACACAGTCAAAACAAAAACAGTCCAAAAACAGTCATGTCAAAAATAACAGTCAAAACAGTCAGTTCAAAAAACAGTTCAAAAAAACACGTCAAAAAAACAGTCAAAAAAACAAACAGTCAAAAACAGTCAAAAAAACAGTCAAAACAGTCAGTCAAAAACAAGTAATCAAAAACAGTCAAAAAACAGTCAGTCAAAACAGCAAAACAGTCAAAACAGTCAGTCATAAAAAACAGTAAAAAACCAGTTCAGTCAAAAAAACAGGTCAAAAACAGTCAAAAAAACAGTCAAAAACAGTCAAAACAGTCAAAAACAGCAAAAACAGTTCAAAAAACAGTCAGTCAAAAACAGTCAAAACGTCAAAAACAGTCAGTCAAAAAACGTTCAAAAAACAGTCAAAAAACAGGCAGTCAAAAACAGTCTCAAAAACAGTCAGTCAAAAAAAGTTCAGTCAAAAAACAGTCAAAAACAGTCAGTCAAAAAACAGTCAAAAAAAACAGTCAAAAACAGTCAAAAACAGTCAACAAAAAAAACAGTCAAACAGTCAAAAAACGAGTTCAAAAAAATAAGTTCAAACAAAAAAACAGTTCCGGAAAACAGTCAAAACAAGTGGTCAAAAAAACAGTCAAACAAGTTACAAAAACAGTCAAAAAAAACAGTCAAAAAACAGTCAAAACAGTCAAAAAAAGACAGTAGTCAAAAACAGTCAAAACACAGTCAAAAAAACAGTCAAAAACAGTCAAAAACGTCAGTCAAAAACAGTCCAAAAACAGTTCAAAAACAGTCAAAAAACCAAGTCAAAAAAGCAAAAAACAGTTCAAAAAACAGTCAAACAAACAGGTAGTCACAAAACAGTCAAAAATCAGTCAAACAAACAGTCAAAAAACAGTTCAAAAAAAACAGTCAAAAGACATTTCAAAAAACAGTTCAAGTCAAAAAACACCAGTCAAGAAATCAGTCAAAAACAGTCAGTTCAAAAACAGTCAAAAACAGTCAAAATGTCAGTCAAAAACCATAGGTTTGGTTTTCCACAGTTTTTGGTTTCAAAACAGTCAAAAATCATCAGTCAAAAACAGTCAAAAAACAGTCCAAAAACAGTCATTCAAAAACAGTCAGTCAAAAAACAGTCAAAAACAGTTCAGTCAAAAAAACAGTCATAAACAGTTCAAAAACAGTCAAAAAAACAGTCAAAAACAGTCAAAACAGTTCAAAAAACAGGTTCAAAAAACAGTCACAAAAAACAGTCAGTTTCAAAACAGTCAAAAAAAACAGCAAACATTAAAACAGTTCAAAAAAACAGTCAAAAAACAGTCGTCAAAAACAGTAAAAAACAGTCAAAAACAGTCAAAAACAGTCAGTCAAAAACAGTCAAAAACAGTCAGTCAAAAACAGTCAAAAAAAACAGTTCAAAAACAGGTCAAAAAACAGCTCAAAAAACAAGTCAAAAACAGTTCAAAAAAAAACAGTTCCAAACAAACAGTCAAAACAGTTAATTTATTAAAAATCAGTCCAAAAAAAGCACAGTCAAAAACAAGTCAGTCAAAACAGTTTCAAAAAACAGTCAGTCAAAAAACAGTCCTAAAAACAGTCAAAAAAACAGTCAAAAACAGTCAAAAAACAGTTAAAAAACAGTCAAAAACAGCAAAAAACAGTCAAAAAACAGTCTAAAAACAGTCAAAAAAACAGTCAAACAGTTTCAAAAAACAGTCAAAAACGTCAAAAACAGTTTTCAAAAACAGTCAGTCAAAAAACAGTCAAAAACAGTCAAAAAAACAACAGTTAAAAAAGACAGTTCAAAAAAACAGTAAAAAACAGTCGTTCAAAAACAGTCAAAAACAGTCAAAAAACAATCAAAAACAGTCAAACAAAACATTCAAAAAACAGTCAAAAACAGTTCAAAAACAGTTTCAAAACAGTTAAAAACAAGTCAGTCAAAAGGGGCAAAAACAGTCAGAGTCAAAAACAGTCAAAAACAGTCAAAAACAGTCAAAACAGGTCAAAAAAAACAGTCAAAAAAACAGTCAAAAAAACAAGTCAAAGAAAGTCAAAAAAAGTTCTCAAAAAGCAGTCAAAAGCAGTCAAAAAACAGTTCAGCTCAAAACAGTCCAAAAACAGGGTTTCCCAGTTCAAAAAAGGTCAAAAAAACAGTCAAAACAGTCAAAACAGTTAAAAACAGTCAAAAACAGTCGAAAACAGTCAAAAAAACAGTCAAACAGTCAAAAAAAAAAACAGTCAAAACAGTCAAAAAACAGTCAAAAACAGTCAAAAAGTCAAAAAACATCAAAAACAGTCAAAAACAGTTAAAAAACAAATCAGTGAGAAAACAGTTAGTCTAATTCTGATACAAAACAACTTAAAAGCAGTCAAAATAAACAGTCAAAAACAGTCAGTCAAAAAACAGCAAAAACAGTCAAAAAAAACAGTCAAAACAGTCAAAAACAGATCAAAAACAGATCAAGTCAAAAAACATTCAAAAAAACAGTCAAAAACAGTCAAAAAACCGTCAAAAAACACAGTCAACAAACAGTCAAAAAACAGTCAAACAAAAAAAAACAGTCAAAAACAGTCAAAAAACAGTCAAAAAACAGTCAAAACAGTCAAAAAAAAGTCAAAAACAGTCGAAAAAAACAGTCAGTCAAAAAAACAGTCAAAAACAGTCAGTCAAAAAAAAGTTCAAAAAAGTCAAAACAGTCAAAAAACAGTTCAAAACAGTCAAAACAGTCAAAACAGTAGTCAAAAAAAACAGCAAAAAAAAACAGTCAAAATTATGGACAAAGTTCCTTTTCATCAAAACACTTCTAAAACACGCTTCAAAAAAGTCAAAACAATTGCAGAACAGTCTATACAGTTAACAGACAAAAAAACAGTCAAAAACAGTTAAAAAACATTCAAAAACAGTCAGTCAAAAACAGTCAGTCAAAAACAGTCAAAAACAGTCAAAAACAGTCAGTCAAAAACAGTCAGTCAAAAACAGTCAAAAACAGTCAGTCAAAAACAGTCAAAAACAGTCAAAAAAATCAAAAACAGTCAAAAACAGACAAAAAAAGTAAAAAAAACAGTCAAAACAGTCACAAACAGTTCAATAAAACCATTCAAAAACAGTCAAAAAACAGTCGAAAAACAGTCAAAACAGTCAAAAAAGTCAAAAACTGGTCCAAAAACAGTCAAAACAGTCAAAAAAGTCAAAAACAGTCAAAACCGTAAAAAACAAAACAAAAAAAAAAATAAAAAAACAGTCAAAAACAGTCAAAAACAGTCAAAAACAGTCAAAAACAGTCAAAAACAGTCAAAAACAGTCAAAAACAGTCAGTCAAAAACAGTCAAAAACAGTCAAAAACAGTCAAAAACAGTCAAAACAGTCAAAAAAAGACAAAAACAGTCAAAAAAAAACAGTCAAAAACAGTCAAAAACAGTCAGTCAAAAACAGTCAAAAACAGTCATTCAAAAACAGTCAAAAACAGTCAGTCAAAAACAGTCAAAAACAGTCAGTCAAAAACAGTCAAAAACAGTCAGTCAAAACAGTCAAAAACAGTCACGTCAAAAAAACAGCATGTTCAAAAAACAGTCAGTTCAAAACAGTCAAAAAACACGTCAGTCAAAAACAGTTCAAAACAGTCAAAAACAGTCAAAAAACAGTCAAAACAGTCAAAAAACATGTCAAAAACAGTCAAAAACAGTCAAAAACAGTCAAAAACAGTCAAAAACAGTTAAAAAACAGTCAGTCAAAAACAGTAAAAAAAAGACAGTCAAAAAACCAGTCAGTTCAACAAAACAGTCAAAAACAGTCAGTCAAAACGTCAGTCAAAAAACAGTCAAAAACAGTCAAAAAACAGTCAAAAAACAGTTCAAAAAACAGTCAAAAAACAGTCAAAACAGTCAAAAACACAGTCAAAAACAGTCAAAAACAGTCAAAAACAGTCAAAAACAGTCAAAAACAGTTAGTCAAAAACAGTCAAAAACAGTCAGTCAAAAACAGTCAAAAACAGTCAAAAACAGTCAAAAAACAGTCAAAACAGTCAAAAACAGTCAAAACAGTCAAACAGTCAAAAAACAGTCAAAAACAGTCAAAAAACAGTCAAAACAGTCAAAAACAACAATCAAAAAACAGTCAAAAACAGTCAGTCAAAAAAGTCAGTCAAAAACAGTCAAAAACAGTCAAAAACAGTCAAAAACAGTCAAAAACAGTCAAAAACAGTCAGTCAAAAACAGTCAAAAACAGTCAGTCAAAAACAGTCAGACAAAAACAGTCAAAACAGTCCAGTCAAAAACAGTCAAAAAACAGTCAAAAAGTCAAAAACAGTCAAAACAGTCAGTCCAAAAACAGTCAAAAACAGTCACTGTCAAAAACAGTCAAAACAGTCAAAAGACATTCAGTTCAACAGTCAAAAAACAGTCCAAAACGTCAAAAAAACAGTTCAAAAACAGTCAAAACAGTCAAAAACAGTCAAAAACAGTCAAAAACAGTCAAAAACAGTCAAAAACAGTCAAAAAAACAGTCAAAAACAGTCAAAAACAGTCAAAAAACAGTAAAAAACAGTCAAAAACAGTCAAAACAGTCAAAAACAGTCAAAAACAGTCAAAACAGTCAAAAACAGTCAAAAACAGTCAGTCAAAAACAGTCAAAAACAGTCAAAAACAGTCAAAAACAGTCAAAAAGACAGACAAAAAAGTCAGACAAAAACAGTCAAAAACAGTCAAAAACAGTCAAAAACAGTCAAAAACAGTCAAAAACAGTCAAAAACAATCAAAACAGTCAAAAACAGTCAAAAACAGTCAAAAACAGTCAAAAACAGTCAAAAACAGTCAAAAACAGTCAAAAACAGTCAAAATCAGTCAAAAACAGTCAAAAACAGTCAAAAACAGTCAAAAACAGTCAAAAACAGTCAGTCAAAAACAGTCAAAAACAGTAAAACAGTCAAAACAGTCAAAAACAGTCAAAAATCGTCAAAAAACAGTCAGTCAAAACAGTCAAAAACAGTCAAAAACATGTCAAAAACAGTCAAAAACAGTCTAAAACAGTAAAACAGTCTGTCAAAAACAGTCAGTCAAAAAACAGTCAAAAACAGTTAGTCAAAAAACAGTCATTCAAAAACAGTCAAAAACAGTCCAAAACAAAAAACAGTCAAAAACAGTCAGTTCAAAAACAGTCAGTCAAAAACAGTCAAAAAGTCAGTCAAAAACAGTCAAAAACAGTCAAAAAGTCAAAAAAAGTCAAAAACAGTCAGTCAAAAACAGTCAAAAACAGTCAAAAACAGTCAAAAACAGTCAAAAACAGTCAAAAACAGTCAAAAACAGACAGTCAAAAACAGTCAAAAACAGTCAAAAACAGTCAAAAAACAGTCAAAAACAGTCAAAAACAGTCAAAAACAATCAAAAAACAGTCAAAAAACAGTCAAAAAACAGTCAAAAAACAGTCAAAAAACAGTCAAAAACAGTCAAAAACAGTCAAAAACAGTCTCAAAACAGTTCAAAAAACAGCAAAACAGTCAAAAACAGTCAAAAACAGTCAAAAACAGTCAAAAACAGTCAAAAAACAGTCAAAAAAAACAGTCAAAAACAGTCAAAAACAGTCAAAAACAGTCAAAAACAGTCAGTCAAAAACAGTCAAAACAGTCAAAAAAACAGTCAAAAACAGTCAAAAACAGTCAGTCAAAAACAGTCAAAAACAGTCAAAACAGTCAGTCAAAAACAGTCAAAAACAGTCAGTCAAAAACAGTCAAAAACAGTCAGTCAAAAACAGTCGTCAAAAACAGTCAAAAACAGTCAAAAACAGTCAAAAACAGTCAAAAACAGTCAAAAAACAGTCAAAAACAGTCAAAAACAGTCAGTCAAAAACAGTCAAAAACAGTCAAAAACAGTCAAAAACAGTCAAAACAGTCAAAACAGTCAAAAAACAGTCAAAAACAGTCAAAAACAGTCAAAAACAGTCAAAAACAGTCAAAAAAAGTCAAAAACAGTCAAAAACAGTCAAAAACAGTCAAAAACAGTCAGTCAAAACAGTCAAAAACAGTCAGACAAAAACAGTCAGACAAAAACAGTCAAAAACAGTCAAAAACAGTCAAAAACAGTCAAAACAGTCAAAAACAGTCAAAAACAGTCAAAAACAGTCAAAAACAGTCAAAAACAGTCAAAAAACAGTCAAACAAAAACAGTCAAAACAGTCAAAAAAACAGTCAAAAAACAGTCAAAAAACAGTCAAAAACAGTCAAAACAGTCAAAAACAGTCAAAAAACAGTCAAAAAACAGTCAAAAACAGTCAAAAACAGTCAGTCAAAACAGTCAGTCAAAAACAGTCAGTCAAAAACAGTCAAAAACAGTCAGTCAAAAACAGTCAGTCAAAAACAGTCAAAAACAGTCAGTCAAAAACAGTCAAAAACAATCAGTCAAAAACAGTCAAAAACAGTCAGTCAAAACAGTCAGTCAAAAACAGTCAAAAACAGTCAAAAACAGTCAGTCAAAAAGTCAAAAACAGTCAAAAACAGTCAAAAACAGTCAAAAACAGTCAAAAACAGTCAAAAAACTTCAAAAAAACAGTCAAAAAACAGTCAAAAAACACGTCAGTCAAAAAACAGTTCAAACAGTCAAAAACAGTCAAAAACAGTCAAAAAACAGTCAGTTAAAAAACAGTCAAAAACCAGTCAAAAAACAGTCAAAAAACAGTCAAAAACATTCAAAAACAGTCAAAAACAGTCAAAAACAGTCAAAAACAGTCAAAAAAAGTCAAAAACAGTCAAAAACAGTCAAAAACAGTCAAAAACAGTCAAAAAACAGTCAAAAAACAGTCAAACAGTCAAAACAGTCAAAAACAGTCAAAACAGTCAAAACAGTCAAAAAAAACAGTAAAAAACAGTCAGTCAAAAACAGTCAAAAAACAGTCAAAAACAGTTCAAAACAGTTAAAAAACAGTCAAACAGTCAAAAACAGTCAAAAACAGTCAAAACAGACAAAAAAACAAAAACAGTCAGTCAAAAAACAGTCAAAAACAGTCAAAAAACAGTCAAAAACAGTCAAAAACAGTCAGTCAAAAACAGTCAAAAACAGTCAGTCAAAAACAGTCAAAAACAGTCAGTCAAAAACAGTCAAAAACAGTCAAAAAAAATCAGTCAAAAACAGTCAAAAACAGTCAAAACAGTCAAAAACAGTCAAAAACAGTCAAAAACAGTCAAAAACAGTAAAAAAAAGTCAGTCAAAAACAGTCAAAAACAGTCAAAAACAGTCAAAAACAGTCAAAAACAGTCAAAAACAGTCAAAACAGTCAAAAACAGTTCAAAAACAGTCAAAAAAACAGTCAGTCAAAAAACAGTCAAAAGTCATTCAAAAACAGTCAAAAACAGTTCAAAAACAGTCAAAAACAGGACAAAATAGTCAAAACAGTCAAAACAGTCAAAAACAGTCAAAAACAGTCAAAAACAGTCAAAAACAGTCAAAAACAGTCAAAACAGTCAAAAACAGTCAAAAACAGTCAAAAACAGTCAAAAACAGTCAAAAACAGTCAAAAAAAGACAAAAACAGTCAAAAACAGTCAAAAAAGTCAGTCAAAAACAGTCAAAAACAGTCAAGTCAAAACAGTCAAAAACAGTCAAAACAGTCAGTCAAAAACAGTCAAAAACAGTCAGTCAAAACAGTCAAAAACAGTCAAAAACAGTCAAAAACAGTCAGTCAAAAACAGTCAGTCAAAAACAGTCAAAAACAGTCAAAAAACAGTCAAAAACAGTCAGTCAAAAACAGTCAAAAATAGTCAGTCAAAAAACAGTCACCGCCTCAAAAACAGTCAAAAAACAGTCAGTCAAAAACAGTCAAAAACAGTCAAAAACAGTCAAAACAGTCAAAAACAGTCAAAAACAGTCAAAAACAGTCAAAAACAGTCAGTCAAAAACAGTCAAAAACAGTCAGTCAAAAACAGTCAAAAACAGTCAAAAACAGTCAAAAACAGACAGTCAAAAACAGTCAAAAACAGTCAAAAACAGTCAAAAACAGTCAAAAACAGTCAAAAACAGTCAGTCAAAAACAGTCAAAAACAGTCAGTCAAAAACAGTCAGTCAAAAACAGTCAAAAACAGTCAAAAACAGTCAGTCAAAAACAGTCAAAAACAGTCAAAAACAGTCAAAAACAGTCAAAAACAGTCAAAAACAGTCAAAAACAGTCAAAACAAAAAAACAGTCAAAAACAGTCAAAAACAGTCAAAAACAGTCAAAAACAGTCAAAAAAAACAGTCAAAAACAGTCAGTCAAAAACAGTCAAAACAGTCAGTCAAAAACAGTCAGTCAAAAACAGTCAGTCAAAAACAGTCAAAAACAGTCAGTCAAAAACAGTCAAAAACAGACAGTCAAAAACAGTCAAAAACAGTCAGTCAAAAACAGTCAAAAACAGTCAAAAACAGTCAAAAACAGTCAAAAACAGTCAGTCAAAAACAGTCAAAAACAGTCAAAAACAGTCAAAAACAGTCAAAAACAGTCAAAAATAAGTCAAAAACACAAAAAAAAACAGTAAAAAAAAAAACAAAACCATAAAAAAACAGTCAAAAACAGTAAAAACAGTCAAAAACAGTCAAAAACAGTCAAAACAGGCAGCAAAAACAGCAAAAACAGTCAAAAACAGTCAAAAAACAGTCAAAAAACAGTCAAAAAACAGTCAAAACAGTCAAAAACACAGTCAAAACAGTCAAAAACAGTTCAAAAACAGTCAAAACAGTACAGTCAAAAACAGTCCAAAACAGTCAAATAAAAAAAACAGTCAAAAAACAGTCAAAGCCAAAAACAGTCAAAAACAGTTCAGTCAAAACAGTCAAAACAGTCAACAAAAACCAGTCAAAACCAGTCAAAAACAGGCTTCAGTTCAAAAAACACAAAACAGCAAAAAACAGTCAGTCAAAACAGTTCAAAAACAGATCAAAAACAGATCAAAAACAGATCAAAAAGCATTCAAAAACAGCAAAAACAGTTCAAAAACAGTCAAAAACAGTCAAAAACAGTCAAAAAACAGTCAAAAACAGTCAAAAACAGTCAAAAACAGTCAAAAAACAGTCAAAAACAGTAAAAAAAAAAGTCAAGTCAATAACAGTCAAAACAGTCAAAACAGGTCAAAAAAACAGTCAGTCCAAAACAGTCAAAAAACAGTTCAAAACAGTTCAAAAAAACAGTCAAAAACAGTCAAAAAACAGTCAAAAAACAGTCAAAACGGTCAAAAACAGTCAAAAACAGTCAAAACAGTCAAAAACAGTCAGTCAAAAAACAGTCAAAAACAGTCAAAAACAGTCAAAAACAGTCAAAAACAACAACAGTCAAAACAGTCAAAACAGTCAAAACAGTCAAAACAGTCAAAAACAGTCAAAAACAGTCAAAAACAGTCAAAAACAGTCAAAAACAGTCAAAAACAGTCAAAAACAGTCAAAAACAGTCAAAAACAGTCAAAAAACAGTCAAAAACAGTCAAAAACAGTCAAAAACAATCAAAAACAGTCAGTCAAAACGTCAAAAACAGTCAGTCAAACCAGTCAAAAACAGTCAGCGTCAAAAAAGTCAAAAAACAGTCAAAAAAAACAGTCAGTCAAAAACAGTCAGTCAAAACAGTCAAAAAAACAGTCAGTCAAAACAGGGTCAAAAACAGTCAAAAAGTATCAATAAAACAGTCAAAAAACGTATCAAAAACAGTCAAAAACAGTCAAACAAACAGTCAAAAACAGGTCAAAAACAGTCAAACAGTCAAAAACGTCAGTCAAACAAAGATCAAAACCAGTCAGTCAAACAGTCAGTCAAAACAGTCAAAAACAGTCAAAAAACAGTCAGTCAAAACAGTCAAACCAGTCAAAAACAGTCAAAACAGTTCAAAAACCAGTCAAAACAGTCAAAAACAGCCAAAAACAGTCAAAAACAGTCATTCAAAACC
>JABUQX010094526.1:30000-31164 GCA_015478945.1 Trachelipus rathkii | reverse complement strand
AACTCTATTAATATAATTGCTGCCAGGGGGCGGAACGGGGACCCAAACTCAAATGCCACCCTTACCAACCTCTTCCCAACCTCCGACCTTAATGAAAGAAATTTTACAATGGATTATATACTTTTTGCACTAGTATTGAATTTCAAATATAGGAAGGTTGTGCATGAGAAACATCAATCTTTTTCTGCCTTTTCTTGCTGAGAGTCTGTTTCTTCTTTTCTTCATATATTAGCCCAGCATTTCTAAATACTCTCTCAATTGGAACACTAGTTTTGGAGGACAGGCCAAGTATTTCCTTGCAAGTTACTTAAGCGTGGTTAACATTTGCTAACACTACACTCCACCAACTGATAGCATCGTCATTTGATTTGTATTCTAGTCGTTTTCTTGGTGATAGTTTTCAATTCATTTGAGCTGCATCTTTTGGTTAATGCGTGTTGTTTCTGTCATCACTACCTTAGACTGTAGAAATTCTTCCAGGGAATCTGTTATTGATTTACTTGTAGAAGGTATGGTTCTGCATATTTCGTTTTTTCTTTTAATGGGTGGCGAATTAATAGACTATTCGGACTGAAGTTTTTCAACTGCCAACACAAAGTGACGATTTAACTTTGTTCTAATATTGTGTCTCACAAAAAAACTTGCCTTATAACGGGGATCTAAGTTAGTTGCAATAGTATGACATTAATTCCACAGAACCAAAGCGTTTTTTCAGCTCTAGTTTATTACACTTTCATTCTTTTTTAAACCGTCATCATTTTAATTTGAAGTGGTCCAAAATGCTTCCTTAGCGTTGAGATTAATGGTATTACTTCGGAGAGACAAAAGCTGTAGAGTCGCTGATTTTTTGGCATCCCTAATCTTATGTGACTCTCGTTGAATCAAATTATTATGAACTTCATGCGGTGAGATCAGTCATAATTACACAGTTGAGTCAAATCCATGTCTCTCATTAAAGTTTGCGTTCAGATTCATCTTTAAGTATTTTATTATAAAATTCTTTATCTAATCTCGACAATAAATACCCGCGCAACATTCGCAGGGCAAAGCGCGGATGCGGATGCGGATCTTTAATAATGTGCGGATGTTTGTTCGGATGCGGATGTTACCTGTCATCACTAATATATATATATATATATATATATATATATATATATATATATA
>JABUQX010094526.1:17500-22500 GCA_015478945.1 Trachelipus rathkii | reverse complement strand
AATTAAAACAATTAATATTATCACTTTATCAGGCAGATATTAAATATATATTTATATAAACTTAATAATTCATTAAAATAATAAACAAAAAATAATTATATAATTCATTTATAAACATTTTAAGTCAAAGATCAATCATTATCAGTAATTGCATAGAGAATATTCTCTAGCAGTCTAGCTTCTCAATGATGCATATAATTTCAGTAAAGTGTATCCTTAGGAAGTTTATAGTGTTTGCATTTTTTACTTTCGTAAGTATATATAAATATAATTATATATATATATATATATATATATAGTATATTAGTATATATATATATATATTATATATATAATATATATATAATATATATATATAGTATATAATTATAATTATATATATATATATAATATATATATTTATTAAATAATATATATAATATATATATATATATAGTATATTATATATATATATATTATATATTCATATTATATAATTATTATATATATATATATATATATAAAATAATATAAATATAAATATAACAAAGTGACAGTATTTAGGGGAGGGCCAAGGGGAGAACCAATAGGCCCACCCACACGAAATTTTCCCATACACGACTAAAAAAATTTTAAGATCTATCCTATATAAAATAAAAGATGCAGAAGTAAAATTAATTTTATGATAATTTAGTCGCATGCAGGAACAAATCGTCGTACGATCCTAAAATTAGTTAAAATAAACATTGAAACCATCAGAGAACAAAAAGTTCCAGGCAAATAATCATGAAATAAGAGAAATTGTCAGCTGATTTTAGAATGTGTGAGCGATGGGATCTGAATTACTACGATAGACATGATGAAGTGATAATGAAATCAATGCTGGTGTTTTCATGGGAGTGAGTTTGAGAAAGTTCTATGATTTGAAGTATAGTGCTCCCAATACAAATTTCCATTCTTATTGCGAACCCACTAGATTATATACTAAGTCGCAGCTAGTCACGAAGTTTTTATAGGAAAGGAGCCCGATTTCATGCGGAGGTTTGCTAATGTTGCCATCATTAAGTAGAAGAAGACTAAAAAGTATGAACTTAGAGTAGTCTCAAAAGTATATGGTTACAAAGTGTGTATAAGAGGAGATCTCGATAAATTTATGCGCCAATAATGAATGATGTTGATGATGTAATAAGCAATAATGGGGTGTTAAATGAGATTAAAACAGTTAGTATAATGAATATTATTAATTATTTTAATGCGTTTAGGATTTTGGACGCTATGGAAAAATGACATCACAGCCTACAGATAAGATACGGCTTCGAATATAAAATGCTTAGGCAGTAAAGGTACTGACTAGTGTAGCGTAGTGTTCTTTAGTTTAGTTTCGCCGTTAGACACATTTTACCTCGATAATGATTTAGGTAGCACTCTTATTGACAAGAAATTAGGCCCTCACGGTCTCAATGTTATATCCTTGTGTTAATAGTTGCACTTCCACATAGTTAGAAAATAAGACTGTCTGATACAATCATAGACTTCTTGAATAATTCCGCTCAAATGAGATAATGAACTATGTGGAGATGAAAGACTTATTGCGATAGCCTTGTTTCCTTCCGCAGATATTCATAAAACATTACAATCGAAATTAGCCTATTTTTTTGAGCGATTAATTAATTGAGTGTTTAGATTGTGATAACTTGCCTGGTGCTATACGTGAACACGACTACATAATTCAATACCTCTTACAAATTGTACAGGTGTTAGTTGATAACTAGAATTCTAACACATCTCTAAAAGAGTACAAGTTACTCATTGTCTTTTGTTATTAGTAATTTGACATACTCGTATAGAAGATTGATACATAGTAGCCGAAAATTTAATATTCCTTTTTAATGGAAGATATTACAATACAGTCTTATTTAAATAGTTGGTTAGGCGACTGCATCTATTTCTTAGCTTTTTAGTATAAGATGAAATAGTTAGTGAAAATTCTGTAATTACATAGCGGTTGTCTGTTAATATAGTTTAAATGATTGATTAATAGTCTATAAAAGTATAATTATTGAGGAAATAAATGAGTGAATATAATATTATTACAATGAGAAAGTTTTAATAATGATAAAATTATGTTTATTATGTAGATGTATATTTGTCCAATTTATATTTATATCTATTATATGTAGGTATATAAGTATGACCCAGACGGGATTATTAATTAAATTTTCATATTAAAGATATGAAGAAAGGATTATATTAATATTGTTATGTAGAAATTGAATAATAAGATATTACTTATATACATTATATATATATATTAGGTGACTAATATAAATAATAGTTGATGTAATTAGTATTTGTTATGTATATTATATATGTGAGTGAAGAAGGAGATGTATTAATGTCTGCTTATTAGAAAAAGCAAATTTATCAAGGTTGAGATCTTTAAAAGATTTGTAAGAAAGATGTGATATGACAACGTTGAACGTTTAAGAACAGTATAATTATTAGTGTTTTCGTTGAGAAATTATTTATCTAATGTGTAATGAAGTTTATTTCAATTACAAATAATGTTATTTATTTTTATTATATCTCCATTAAAGTAAAAGGCCAATAGGGAAGGGGAAAACTCCCAAATAACAGGTAATGAGTCATTAATAATAATGGTAGATGTATATTAAATATTATAATTAAATGCATAAATGGTGACATTTAAATTAATTATTATGAAATAATATATGAATTATTAGGCTAATAATATTGGCATCTAACTGAGAGAATGATAAGTAGAACATAGGTGATTATCCATAAGTGAGGTTATAATGGTAATGCTAATATAAACCTGGAACATTAGATATATTTGAGCTTTGACGTGATAGTGACTCAGATAAAGAAATAATATTTACTCATAATAGTTACATACAACTCGGTGTGCTATAGTTTCTTGGCCCCCCGTTAATAAAAAATATCTCAGGACTCATCGCCACTCTGCTAGCAGTTATGTCTATGATATATATATATAATATATATATATATATATAATATATATATATATAAATATATTAATATTAAATTATATATATATATATATATATATATATATATAATATATTAATTAATATATATATATATTAATATATATATATATATCTATATATATATATATATATAATATATAATAGTATATTAATATATTATATATATATAAATTTTGAAACATTCCAAAAATTGATATAAAAATAAAATTCGAATAGACGATTATTTTTTGAATACATATTTTCATTTTAGTTTACAAAAGCATTTACTATAAATATCTTTTTTCTGTATTATATTCTATCAACTGATCTTATCCCATGAAAGACTTTCAGTCATATTTCTAAAGCAAAATTCACAGACGCGAACTGGAACATCTCCATATCCTTCTATCATATGTCGGAAAACAGAACAATCTCCACATACTACTCTTCCACATCGTCTACAATTATCCTTCTCTCTCTCTCTTACTTCTCTCTTAATTTTTGTATGTATATAAATAGGAACACTAAGGTTTTTTACCCAACATAGACAATCTTCTTCTTTTGAACTGATGTGCATATTATCTGAATTCCTACATTTAACTGAGTTTAAAACTGAAGAAATTTTTTATATTTATAGGTAAGTTATACTAATCAGTTTTTATTTATTAATCATTTATAAATAGTTTACTTATTATTTATTCATGAATGAACCATTACTAAAAATATTCTTTTATATTTATTTTATTATTTAATGTATATATATTATTATTATATTATTTAATATAATAATTATTATAATTTATTATATATTACTTTTTATCATAAGGTAGTAATTCCCATCATAGATAATCTACTTATTATTAAATATCTGCAATTACATTATCTTAATTATAATTTAATTATATATTATTTTAAAAGTTTAGTCTTACTCATTTGAATAATATATTTAATTATTATTTTGACTCCCTCTGAAAAAAAATTCAATTACTTTTTATTATTTCATATTATTATTAATTATTATATATTATTATTTTAATTATATATTTATTATTTATTATTATTATTATTATTTATATATTTAATATTATTATATTTATTTTAAAAATTCTTAATTTCCCAAAATAAATTATATAATATTATTATTATATTATTATTATTATTATTATTATTATATTTATTGTAATTATTATTTATTATATTATTAATATTTATTTATTATTATTATTATTATAATATTATTATATATTTTAATTATTAATTATTATTTATATTTAATTATATTATTATTAATATTATTTATCTGATTATTATTATTATTTATTATCAATCATATTATTATATTATAATTTATAATTATTTATTATTTTTTATATTATATTATATTATTATTCATTATTATTATTTATATATATTATTATTTATTTGTATTATTATTATTATTATTAATTATTATATAATTATATTATTATTATATATTATGAGGGCCTATATAATATAATATAATAATATTATTATTATTATTATTATTTTATATTAATTTAATATTATTATTATTATTATATTAATTATTTTTATTATTTAATTTTATATCATTTATTTGTTTATTATTATTATTATATTACTTTTATTATTTACTAATTTATTATTTATTATTATTATTGTATATATTATTATTTATAATATGAGTTATTATCCTGTATGAGTTACTCGCATTATTATATAAAAGATTTTTATCTTATTATGAAATTGATATATTCATGTAATTAGGTGATATATATCATTTATATTCATATAATTAATATAATATTATTTTATTTTATTCTATTACACTATTATTATTATTATACTTATTTGTTATTATTATTATTCGGCAACACACTTATTATTTATATATAATCATATTAGATTTAATATTTATATTATTTATAATTATATTAAATATCCAATTGTATATTACTCGACATACTAAATAAATATACTTAAAGCTACATTTTATTCTATGTCTCTATA
>JABUQX010094526.1:0-10000 GCA_015478945.1 Trachelipus rathkii | reverse complement strand
ATACGATAAGTAGTTTTAGATATATTATTATATTTACATTGTATCTTAGAATAGGTTTTATGTATTTCATTTATTATTTGTAATATTACCTACATATTTATACTACATATACCTAATGAATATTTTTTGTCATGCATTATATAGTATTCTTTATCTATTTAAACTCACTTGTTTTATTTTACTTCTTCCTTTACTCTTTACCTGACAATTTGTAATTCATTATAAAAGTTCTCTCCTATCCATCTTTTTCCTACACTTCTGTATCTTCTTTGAACTTAACATTCATCCAAAGTTTTACACTTAGTATTATATCTATAATAAATCTTCTCTCTCACTATTATATCTCAACACCTTGTTAATACATATAATTCCTAGCAAGCTCGTTCTTTTTTTCCACTCACCATTCTATATTCTAATTTTCTTTCCGCGCTCCAATACTTATTTCAATTATTCATACACTACCTTTATGCGTATTTATCACTTCTTTTAGATCACTCCATTTTACTAGTAGAATCTTTTTACTCTAGTATTTCGCTTCACCCCATGTTGGTCAGACTATTAACAATCAAAAGTCTTGCTAAATCCTTTTTTCATATATATACTACACTTCACGCCATCCGAGAGATGTTGAATATTTTAAAGGGTGTTTGTCTAAAGGATTATGCGAATTTTTTTTATTTTTTATTCATCTTCTCTCCTACGATATGTTCTATAATACAGAATGAAAACCGCACGCAGCACCGCGCTTAAATTATAGGATGGTGAGTGACTCTAATCTTACATATAATCTCAGGAAATTCTTTAAATATATTAATATTCTCGTTTTTCTCTCCCTTTTTTTTCTTTTTTTTCATATTCTCCAAATTTCTACTAATAACATATTGTAGTTTTGCGTTGGATATCTTTTCAGTGGAATACTTCCGAACCTACTTACAACACCTTTAACACTTCTGCAAAATAGGGATCTGGGATGTAACCCTTGCATCTCCTTTTAGGCAGTTTACTCCTCAATCAGCTATCGTCATATATTTCTACCAACATACATAAGTCTGGTAGAGTATGATCACCGTCACTCCACCACAACCATCAGAGAGACTAGGCAACAAGAGTTTCCTACTCACATACTAAGCTCAATGGTGGCTATATTAAAACAATGAGGATGTGGGTGTGATCATATCGTCTGGAGGGTAGTGAGAGATAACGTGTCCCTATTTTTTCTTTTTACCTTCTAGCGTGTGAAGAGCAGGCGTACTATAGTCATACAAATCTGGCCACACGTGTGTGAACCACCGCAAACGAAGACAAGCAACCAGGCAGACGAAGCAAGCTGGATCTATATATCATAATTATTCTAAAAAATTCCTTCGACGATCGTTCGGTCTCTAGGAACATCAGCACTTTTCTCAGATAAGCTACGTGCAGGTATGATGGGGAGCAATGTGCGTCGTATAACAGTTGAGCTGTTTGCACAAGGAACGTAAGAAGGTAAAAAGCCATTCCCTCGAAGCAATGTTCATGAGCTCTGTTCCGAGGCGGTACTTTTCCTACGTGATATATGGAAAAACGTTGATAATAACGTCAAGCAATAACCATTACGCGCTGCTAGAGAATAGATGGTGTATTTAGTGAACCTGGAAACGTAGCCAGAACCAGATTTATGACAGCTTCTTATCTTAATTGCTTTTGACTTCGTACGTTACTTTACCAATCGAGACACCTAGGGTGACCTCTCTCTTAAAGCAATACGTTAATTATTGGATAAGTATCTGTCTCACATACAACGGATGCTATGTAGTACCTCTTAGTTAGGCACGCTGAGTAGGAGTAGAGATAGATGCGAACAAAATGTCGCATACTTCGAAGTCCAACTCGGAACTTGATTACCGAACTTCCAGTTTCTTGAGGCTCCCTATAAATCGACATCCAAAACGCCTAGCACTCGGATGTTGGACGTTTGAGGTTTCAGCATCATTTTTTTTTAGATTGTATGTAATGTGCAAGGTGGTTGAGTACTCTTATGCACAAGCATTGAGAGTACTGATAGACGAAGGATAGAAAAACATTAGGATAAGCGATTTTTAATTATGGATAGGTTGTTTTAGAGAGTTGTTATATTATTGTTTGAGGTTGGGTTTATAAGTTTTTATAAAGAATGAATTTCAATCAAGGTCGTAGTCGACTGAAAATAACTGCAATTTCGAATATCTATATATATATCCAGATTGAAGAAAGCGAGATTATAAATGCTGGGGTAACGAGTGACATGAAAAATATAAGTATCTCAAGAGGCAATTCTAGAATAAGAGATGGTAGCAGATAATTGGATATAATGAGGTTAATAGTAAATGAATTGTCACAAGCGCTCGATGTCCATCGGTATTGACGTAGGATATATATATAATGAGTGCGCGCATGTATTGATGAGCATATACTCTATTAATTTGAGAAGTAGGACATACGAGTTTGAGAGTTCTGAGGATACAAGAAAGAACCACCGGGCTTCAGAAACGAAACACTTATCTCTGAATGGATAACAAAATGAGTCGTCATACATTCTTGATGAGATGATGTAACAGCGTCTCAACTCAATACGTGTCCTTTCTCTTGTGTCTCTCTAAGGAGCATTAAAAATCATATATACTTCATTATAGTGTTACAAACCTGGTCATATATAGTAACATAGATCTATTATGATAATATTATATTTTATTTAGTAGAAAGTAGTTATCTCCAAATATTATATATTATACATAGTTTTATGTATTATTAGATTACGTATATATATATATATATCATAGGTTTACAATACTAATATACACTATACTCTAATAGTTCACAATAGATATAATCAATAAACTATATATAATCTATATAACTCTTATATAGTTGTACTAGTTCTATCACGATAATATAGTATAGTATATATATATAAATATATATATATATATATATATATATAATATATATATATATATATATATGTGTGTGTGGTGTGTGTGTAAAGATAAAAAAAAAAAACACAAATATCAGGTTTAGCAAAAACTATTAAAAGGACGCTTCGTGACGTGACTGTCCACTTCATTAAGCTAATCATATCATATATAGTATTATTAATTAAACATGCCCACAATTCGTTTTCTTTTGTTGAATGGACTTTACGTATAAAATGAACTTATTTTCACACCTCTTTTAAATGACTTTTCCCCAACTTTTAAATTCATTTTATATAATTTTTTTAGATATGTTTTTCCTTCACACATTTATTAGTTAGTGTTCCAATGAGTGTTTGAATCAATATATATATTATATTATATATATATATATATAAATATATATTATATATATATATATATATATATATATATATATATATTATATATATATTAATCATATATACATATATATATATATATATATATTATATATATATATATAATATATATAATATATATATATCATATATATATATTATATATATCATCATAATATATATAATATATATATTATGATAATATATTCCATCTTCAACTAAATTCTTTGCTCTCCCCTAAATCCATGTATCGATGGAGCTTGTTCTCGCGGCATTCAGGAGAGAGACATTGCGTATCGGGCATGGTAAACTCTCGTTCTCCTATCACTCTTACTAATCTTCATTCTGCTCGAATCGTTGCAGGGCTATATTAATTCCTCAGAGGAGGAGCACTTCTACTAAGGAAGTAGGTTCACCTGCTGGTTCTCCTACTGATAAAATTTCTGGCCCCTTGCCAAAACTATCTCTAACAACTTTTGTAAATCTGCTTTCCCTCCCTTATTCGTTCTGATGGTTCTGTTGCTAACTCTCCTTCTGATAAGGCCAATCTCTTCGGCCTCCTTTTTCTCTAATTTTACCCTGGACGATTCTGGCATCCCTCCTCTACTCCTTCTCCTTCAGGTTTTTCCATGTCTTTCCTGTAATATAGCACATGATCGTGTGCCAATGGGATCTGAGTTCTAATGAAGTCAGGAAGGCTAGTGGCCCGGATGGGCTTTCTCCCCGTGTTTTGAGGGAGTGAGCTTCCGTGCTGACCCCTGTCCATCGATTCACTCTAACTACTCTATGTCTTAATACTAATACTCTTTCCTCAATGCTGGAAGCCGCATATGTGCACCGATCCGAAAAAGGTAAGCCGCTGCTGATGCTTCTACACTATACGCCTATAGCTCTCACCTGTATCTCTATCTAATCTTTGAAACTCCTCTTAACTCTCATTTCTTAGATCATCTGAGTCTCACTCCCTTCTTTCAGATCACCAGTATGGCTTTGGTCGATCGCAGGTCACTGGTGACATAATATCCTATCTAACTGATTTATGGTCTTCTGCTTAAGGATCATGGGGAGTCTTGCGTGGTGGCTCTTGACATATCCAAGGCCTTTGGCCGGGTTTGCACGCGTCACTGCTCTCTAAGCTCCCTTCCTTTGGGTTTCCTCCTTACTCCTTTGCTTACTCTTGTCCTAGTTTTTCTCTGATCGCTCCATTCAGCTCTTGTTGATGGAGCGTCCTCATTACTCCTTTCCACTGTTGAACTTGGTTGTTCCCAAGTTCTGTTCTATTCTCCAACTTATTCCTCTTTCATCAACGATCTCCTCAGCTGTACTTCCAATCCTGTTTCACTCTTATGCCGATGACTCACTCTCCCATTCTTCAACTCATTTTAAATCTCGCTCCCTCTTTTGCTTCTAGAGTTTCCTCTCGTCAGCTTTCCGATTCTATTCTGCCGATCTGGATGGGATTTCCCGGTGGGGTACATCCAATCCTTCTGAAATTCAACTCTTTAATAAACTGAACTTCTCCACATCTCCTTCTCGAAAACACCCCCAACCTTTCCTATCTTCTTTCGACGGCTCTAACGCCTCTCCTGTGATAACATAAACACTCATTGGTCTTAACAATAAACAGCAAATTTCTTGGAAACGCTCTATTTCTTATAGTTGCTAGCGTGGCCTCAAAAAGAGCCTGGAGTCTGTTTTCAGGTTGCGGGAATTTTTTTCCTCTGCACAGCTACTCCAGTTTATATAGGCGTTTATCGCCTTGTATGGAGTACTGTTCTCCAGTCTGGGGGGGTCCGGCTCCACCCTTCTATTTGGGATAGGGTTGAGTCTAAAGCTAAGCAGACTAATAACTGTCGCCTCTTTAAACTCTCTTTGACCTCTATCTTCTGCGACGTAACGTTGGGCGCTCTATCTCTTACAACAGGTACTACAGCGGCAGGTGCTAGAGGGAGTTGACCTCTCGCATTCCTCCACCTTTGCGTCGCCCTCGCAGTACAAGGGTGCCTTGCTCTCACATGATTTTTGTGTGAGTTTTGCGAACCCCAGACTTGTTCGTTGTGGTGCCTCTTTCTTTTCAGCTACCGCCGTTAGGTAAAACTCTTTGCCATCATCTGTTTTTCTTCTTTATTTAATCTTCCCTCTTTAAAACCCACATCTGCTCTCACGCCTGAGAAATTGCGTTAGACTGGGATTGGGTGGGGTTTTTTTTTTTTTAATGTTTTTATTTTCCGCCCTCCTTGAGAAGGGCCCAGCCGTGAGTGGTGGTAATCCTTTAAAAAATATATATATCTAATACTATATATTATATATATATTATTATATATAGTAATATCTATAATTAATATATATATATATTATACTATATATATAATAATATATATATAGTAGTATAATTATACATCCATATATCATATAACCCACCTGCCAATGCAAGGTGCGTTAGCCTCGGCTCAAGTGACAAGCTGCCTTGCTCCGTCTAGAGCAAGCCAAAGGGCTTGTAAAAATAATAATATTTATTAGCGGAATGAAGAGTGAACAGTCAGGTCCACGAAATTCCTTTTAAAGAATTTGTACACCTGATATTTGTAGGTTTTTCCTTCTTAGACTTGTGACACGTTTTAGTGTGTCTACCATGATGTATATTATACGGGGTCCTAGCATCAATAGTATGTAAAGAGAATATTTTCAAATCTTTCCATATTATGTCAAAAGTTTCTACCAAAAAATGTCATGTTTTTCGAAAATGATAAATTGGTCGTTGCGACGCATGTCTGGAGCCTTGTCCAAGGATGGTCGCAATAATTTTAGGAGGAAAGAGAAGAAAGGAGGTGAGAGGAACAAGGAAAAGAAAGAAGAAATAAAAAGGCAGAAGAATTATTTACACGTTGGTTAGAAGAACATGATTTTCTGGGGAAAATTGTTGTAGAGATAGAAAGTGTTTGTTAAGTCAAGAAGCGAGATTTGAAAGCAGTGAAAAATCTGATAAATATATATTTTGAATTTGATCCAAATTTTTTGTAACAGATAGTATTGAGACTAATATGTTAAAATATTTTTTTAAAAATTTTAAATCAACTGGTGTGAAGCAACAAAACGGCTCAACTTAATTCTTTTGGAAACTAAAATATTTTGAATTTTTGATACACTACAAAACGTATGCTTTCACCTTTCAAATGTATTTAGTAGAAGAGAATATGTGGCCCAACACCCATGGAAGAGGTCTCTTTTAGCAGCTGCCCGGGATGTGAACCCACTCAGCCTGCTACAATCTTATTTCCCAGAAGAGTTACAAAATTTAGTTCACACCACTCTGCATCTTTGTGTGTAATAGCGCATATAATAATATATAATAATAATAATAATAATAATAATAATAATAATAATAATAATAATAATAATAATAATAATAATAATAATAATAATAATAATAATAATAATAAAATGAATAACAAATAAATGAATAATAATCAATGAATAAAAAAATATCATGATTGCTGTTTTGATATATGGTTTGGATCTTCTTTTACAAGCCTCCTGATTGCATTTTTCCTCTCGACGAGCATGCTAAAAATTATTTTGGAATAAAATAAAGCTATTGATTTAATTAAAGTACCAAGTTTTCGTCCGTATACTTTCGACATTTTCAAGGAATAATTTTATTTCTTAGATTTTAACAATTTTGATAATATAAATATCGTATAAACTAATAACAATTTTAAATGAATAAAATTAATAATTTTAAAAGTTAGAAAAGTTAACCTACATTGAATTTTTTGCTATTTAAAAATTAAAAAATTGGACAATTCCTTATATTTTATATTTATTACTGGTTTACATTTCCATAAGAGCAATGATTCCCCGAGGCTCAATTCATAAAAATCATTCATTCTTGTCATGATGGAAAAGTTTTCTTTTATTTTGTTATTGGGATTTTTGTGATGTTGAAATACTTTACTCGGCTTATATTTATGTTGCGACTTTCTCATGTTGAAGGTATTCGTCTTGTATCCGATATGAGGCGTTATTTATATTCACTTTTAGAACATTGAAATCGGTACACAACGTTACTACTCTCACCATCCGAAAGTGCTTCACGAATAGAGAAGCACGAGCTCAGTTTCAATGGCTTATAGAAAGATCTTTATAAGCTTCTTCCCGTCTTTTGTTTTAATATGCTCTTTTAAAATTAATTTTAATTTGTTTTCTTCCTCTTTTTTTGACTAATATTTTCAGTTTTATAATATGATAGGAGCTTATCGTTTTCGTTTTCATTAATGATGTTGGCAAATAAATTATTCAGTGTTCTTAATAGTAGTTTCTCTTTAATGTAATGGGGGAAGTTATTGTTTATTAGATTCTGCGTTATTCTTTTAATTTCTGTATCAAATAGGGTCCAATCAGACGATATCTTAAATGCTCGAAGAACTAAAATCTTTATGGTACCATTTTGTAGTTTAGAGGAGTGAAGGAGTCGAAATTTAAGTATGTTCCTTTATATGTAGATTTAACGTAGACACTTCTATCAATCTTTCCATTCTCTTTAATTTTAATGTTAACATCTAAGAAATTAATATAGTAATTTTTGGCCTTTTCAATAGTAAATTTTAAACCACTAAGATCTTCTATTTTGGATTTAAACTCTTGAACATGTTTTGGGTCGATAAATATTACAAAGGTGTTGTCTACGTATCGAATGTAAAAGGTAGGATTCAATCCTATCTTTTAAATACAATTTATTCTTCTTCTCTTCCATTTTCTCACTCATTTGTTTCAATGGAAAATTTTATCTACACATCCTCTACAACTTCTGAATGCGCCTTGGTCTTCGCCAATCAATCCCTCAGTCACTCGAAGAAACTATTTTAACCAAAGCACCAGCATATATCTTTAATACAACACTCATAAAAGTAATTCATTTCCCTATAGTTCTTACAGTTCCCTTGTCTCCTTTACCCTTACATAAGGGTAAAGGTAACCATACTGCTCACTTCCAATCCTTCGGAACAATACCTACGCTTACTTTACTTTACTTACTTTACCCTTATATAAGGGTACTATTACTGCTCTCTTCCAATTCTTCGGAACAATGCTTACGCTTTATACAGTACTTACGCATTTACGCTCTAATACACAACTTCCTTATACAGTCAATCACAATCTCGTCTCCATTCTTGCTCATTTCACCAGTAAATCTATATATAACTGCTGATTTACCATTCTTCAACTTTCTTACTCAACCTACTACCTATTACCCATCCTCCCTAGTCCATACTGATTACCTCAACCCAGTGATGGGCGAATCCGGCAACTTTTGGATTCGAATCCGAATCCGAATCCGTGTGTGTGGAAATGTACGAATCCGAATCCGAATCCGAATCCAGACTTCGGATTCGATATCCGATCCGAATCCGTGTGTGTGAAAATTCTCGAATCCGAATCCGAATCCGAATCCATGTAAAAAGCTTGAATCCGAATCCGAATCCGAATCCGTTCGAATTCGAATCCGGATTCGAATTCCTCCACATGATTTTTTTAAAAATTAAAATACAAACCAACCAAAAAGTATGACATATTTCTGTTTCAATATTTATTGGGATATATATAAAAAAATTTATTTTTAATTTTTTTTACCTGCCTGATATAACATATTTATTTCCATGTTAATAAATAATTTCTATTAATATATATATATATATATATATATATTAATTATTTATTTTTATATATATATATATATATATTTAATATATATAATATAATATATATATTATATATATATATATAATAAATATATATACATAGTATATTATAGTATTATAGTATATAGTATAGTGGCGTTGCTAGGGGGGGGCAGGGGGCAGCTGCCCCCCCCAGCTAAAGAATGTTATTTTTGCGAATGCAGAGTTTTGAGTACAACCCCCTCCACATATGGTTTGCATTTCCTACGTACTAAGGGAACCAGCTATAATATATCAAAAGGAAGGTCAGTTTGTGTAATTTTCTATACTCTTTTAACGTTTAGTTAAAATTGGTAGTATCGTTAATTCGCTATACTAGATACAAGACTTCTTCAATTAGCGCTCGCCTCTTTTATCATAATATATATTATATATATTACTATATTATATATAATATAATATATATCTATATATATATAGATATATATCATATATATATATTATATATATAAATATATATATATATATATATAATATATTATGATATATATATTGTTATTTATGTATATATATATATATATTATATTATATATATATATATATATATATATATATAATATAATATATATATATAATATATATATATATATAATATAATATAATATATATATATATATTATATATACATCTATATATAGCGCAAGCCCTCTAGAGAGCACTAATCCTATCTCAAAATTATCCTCCTAATAGCTACAGGGAAAAGGATTACATTGTTGGAATCCTGGTAAAATTTTAGTGAGGAAAATTTAAAAAAAAAAAAAATCATCATAAAAAAAATACAATAGCGACCAGGGCAAAAGTAAATGACATTTTTGGATATCCTTGTAAATTTTTAGTTAGGCAAAATTAAAAAAAAAAAAAAAATAAAAAAAAAATAAATGGCCTATTTTTTTTTAGGGAGCTCGAGCGGCGGGAAACAGAGTATATAATCATATATAATTATTATATATAT
>JABUQX010094525.1:0-34926 GCA_015478945.1 Trachelipus rathkii | reverse complement strand
AAAAGAAGAGAGGAGATCGTCGGCGGCTTAACAAGAGCTTCGAACGATATATATATATATATATATTATATATATATATATATACTATATAGTAGTATAATATATAATATATATATATAATTATATTTAATAATATATATATACCGGGTATATATATATGTTTTTAATATTTTTGGGGTTCACAAAGATAAGTAGGCGTTGCCTACTCCTTACCCTCAAAAGCCGGCCACTGTATATATATCTATATATTAATTTATATAATATTATATATATAATATATAATAAAAATTAATTTTAATTATTTTAATAATAAAAAATTTATTAATAATAATATATATATATAATAAATATATCCTGTATTATATATATATATATATATATATATATATAAATATATATTATATATATATATATATATATATATATATATATATATATATATAATATATATATAATATATATATATATAAACTGTATATACTATATAAATATATATATATAAATTATAATATATATATATATTATATTATTATATATATATAACTAATAGCTATTCTGTATATATAGTAGTATATATTATATATATATATATTATATAATAAATAATATATTATAGTATATAATATATAGCATACTATACTATATATATATTATATATATATACTATATATATATATATATATCTGTATATGATATATATATATTATATATATATATATAATATATAATATATATAATATATATTATATAGTATAATTATATATATATATATTAATATATATATATAATGGGATAAAGATTTCATCCTCTTACGTCATTTCTCAAATAAACTTAGAATTCCCTGAAATCGTTATTTTGAAGAATGGTTCCCAGAATTTTTGATTATAAAACATGTTCCGTAAACCTAACTTTCTCAAAATTTACAATAAACTCTTCTTATCGGATGATTGGTTCCCAAGGATATCCTTATATGAAGTTACTTTTCATGGGAAGAATGAGTTATGAAATTCGACGTAAAATTGAATTCACTTTTAAAATAACTTTCCTAAGTTCAAAATTTAAATTAATATTCTCTATTGAAAGTGAAAATTGAAGTTAGTTTAGTTCAAAGGTTTTTAAAACTTCCTATTCCTGCTGTGTTCTTCATATTATCAATATAGATGTGGTACTGTGATGCCACCTACATAGGAAGACAATACGAAGCCTTTCCACACGTATTGCAGAACATAAGGGTATATCATTAGAACCTAGATCACTTCTCATCCTCACCTTTTGCGGCTAATAATACCACTCATTCTCATCCATGAAACCATCATTATCATATACCACTTTTTTAAGTATATTAGCCCAAGCTGAAGAACCTGATCTTCTTTTGTTGGAATCCTTATATAGTTGGCAATTTAAACCAAAATTATAATGAAAATTTAAATATAATTACTTAATATTACTGAAGTGAAATTTTGTCTCATTCGTGAACTTTTTCACCATTCTATACTTTAATCATTCTTTATCAATTATTATTTAGTTTTATTTATGTTTTGTATAATTCTTATCATTGTATTATCAAACTTGAAAATGGGAAGCTTTTGTCTTACCCGAAACTAGTCGGTAATAAATATATCTTTTCTTTTAAAAATGTTTAAATATGTTTTGGTCATTCTTGCTAATATATATTATAATATATATATATATATATATTATCCTATATGATATATATTATATACTATATATATATCGACCTACATTATATTATATATATATATATATATTATACTATATATATTGATACGGTATATATATATATATATATAACTATATATATTATATATATATATAATATATATATATATATATATATATATTCATATAATATATTATTATATATATATACGGTTAATTATATATATAGTATATATATATATATATAAATTATATATATATATTATATAACTTATATAATATAGTATATATATATATTATATATAATACTATATATAATATATTATCGGTATATATATATATATATATCCGTAAAATACTATTATATCGGGGTTATATATATCTAATAGTATATATATATTATATATATATATATACTATGATATTATATATATATATATATTAATATTATATATAATATAATATAAATATATATATATAAATATATATATATATATAATTAGGGATGTGCGAATATCGGTAAGTATTTCGGTATTTCGCTTTCGGCCATAAAATCCCGAATATTCGGTAATTCGGGCTTTTTGCCGAACATTCGCTGCCGAAATTGAGCTTTATAAACAATAAATTACTCAACATAAGGGAAACGCTTATTTCAATTTAAAATTGAGATTTTAGAAACTTATTTTTTCCAAAAATAAAAATAAGCCAATTTTGGTATCGCCATCATGGCGAAATCTTTTGTCAATTTGTCAGAATCCTATACAGGGCCTTTGACATTTTTCAATATTCCTAAAAATAGAATTCATTTAGTGATACGGATAGGACCAACATGGTAAGCTGGTATAAGGGAGAGTGGCTTTCTCAATTTCATATTTTATTCACATGTTGCAACTATGCAGTCTTCACGATTCAATATATGTCAGAAGTCTGTTAAAGATATTTTATTTACTTTGCAGAAGCATATCATCTCATTTTCACCATTCTCAACGGCAGCGCAAAGCTTAAAACTTAACAGATGCGCTGAAAGTCAAACGCATAAAGTTAATTCAAGACGTTTCTACACCCTGGAACAGAACTTATGATAATGCTTAAAGTAGATGGTTTGAACAAAAAGATTTCCCTATCCATATACGGATGCTAGCAATGAAATCAGAAAATGTTGACATGATTTCAGTGGCAAATTAATCCATTTACTTGGAGCCATTTTAACACACATCACTAATAACAAACAGTAAACCGGAAGTAAAGTCCGCCTCAAGTGATTCCTTCCGTTTAGCAATAATCTATTTTTAAATAAGGCAATAAAAGCAAAAGCTTAGTGAATAATTAACACGCGTTTGAAGGAGCTTAAGAAACAGTCGAAATAAAGACTTCTAAGTTTCTATGTGATAAATCTTTGTGTGTAGCTACTTCCTTAGATTGCGATTAAAGCTAATTTTTCAACATGAATCCATGAATCAGTAAGAAATATGGTCGTTGAGGCATGGAAAGAAATGCATAAAACTTTAGCTCCTGACTCTTCTCTGCTGAAGATGATTCACGTAGTGGGCAAAGTGAAGCTGAAGTTCCATTTTCACTTCTTTAATGATGTTTTAAAGAAATTGTGGCCTCAATCGTCATACAGAAAAGAAAGAGTGAAAAAAGAGTTCCATTCTTCTGATGATGTGATTATTGTACATAAAAGGAAAAGGCTACATACGGAATACATCAAGAATATAACAAATTATTATGTTTGCCTACTTGTGACAGTGAGAGACAATGAATATTCCTTCAATTGTGGAAAACACTGGAAATAGCTTTATGAATTTGAATTTGAAAAATCTAGCAATAAAATACCTTCAGCTCCCAGCCGTCATCAGTCGAAGAAGTGAAAGAATATTTAGAACAGGGGGAAATATTTATGAAGCCACAAGAATAGGTTATCCCCTGAAAAATGGAGAACTGCTATGTTCTGTCATTTTAACCTTAGAGCCTTATTCAAATGAAGTTTAAGTTTAATATCTTTAACTAACGAAACTTTTCAATTTTTCATTTAATTATTTTTAGACGTATGAAATGTTTGCTATAGGTAAGAAATAGTTTATTACTTTTTGTTTTAATTACTTTGTATATAGACACTGGTAAACATGAAATTTCTTTGACGGGGTTTCGCAATTGACTATGATGTGCTGATTCCAAAAATGATAATCGGTTTTTGCATATCACATCGCATTTGTGAGATAGTGTGTGTGTGTACCACAGATTTGTAAAATTTATGATTTTACCTTTTCAAGAGGGTCTATCAAAATTATTGGAATATATAGTATAATATAATATATATATATATAATAAATATTTAATTATATATATATATATATTATATATATGATTATATATATATATAAAATATAATATATATATGTATATATAACTATATATATATATTATATATATATATATATATATAATATATATAATTATATATATATATATATAATATATAATATTGGTATATATATATGAAGGAGAGAAACAATCGCAATGATATGATACATGTTTTGCAATATTATATTTTTAAACATATAATACAAATCATGAATAAAGAGTAATGATGGGACAACATGAAGTGTAATCGAGAGGAAATGGGATTTAGTTAATGTATAACATTACCTACGATGTAAGTACTTTCTCTTTCGTAGACGTCTACTGCGGGGTGCATAGCGTCTGGAACTATCCTCATACTCCAACACATAATCGGCCATCACTATTCGGATACGACCATTGCTGGTAACGGTCTTTCCATGAACTTTAGATCTTCATGGAAGCGTTCCCCTGCTCATCACTAACATCGCATAGGTTATTCCGGAAATTTTTCTTAGGTGAGAATGTAAGTTGTGCAACTTTATACTCATTCTTACATCCATGAGAATGAAAATTGTCTAGCAGTTCCTGTACAGTTATGGTTCTCGCTTTCCTGTTTCCCAGAAAATTATGTGCTACATCTTAAAAAGCATTCCCGCTCTTGCGTCTAACACAGTCATTGTTGTAGCAAGGCAGCATCACGAGGAGTGTCCGTAGTTGTGGGCCATCAAATATCTGCAGGCTTTTTTCTTCTCGTACTCAGACATGGAAACGTTTGACTATATATTAGCGGAAGGCATTCACCACTCATGGTCAGGGCCTTCACAAATCTGTTTCAGTCAAACCAAAGTCTTTATGTTGTAGTTGGATGGTAAGATGATGTTTGTTTCTCTCTGTACAATGTGGGTTCACGTACGATGTTCTGTCACCTGGTCAAGGTTTCCATCGGTGGCCATTCTCTTTTGGTCCAGTGAATCCTTTGCCGTCCGGCTGTCCCGAATTCGCACGAGGACAGGGTACTTTTGGGCAAACCATGGCCATTGCTGAACAGCAAAATGTTTACTCATTTTGAGGGTCGAAAGCATATTTACCATCCATTAGCCTGAATATTTGTAGCCTCTGCCATAACTGTCTTGATTTTGCATACTCCTCTCTCATCCTGTCGAGTACCCTACTGGAACCGAGCATACCTGTTGCCGTTGGTGTAACATACACCACTATTAAACTGCTCTTGAAGTGTCCCAATAAAAGTCGCCACCACTGCATCGTAGCAGGGAGCTCCATTAGCGAGTAGTAGGCGCTGCACTTCACTGCAATACACAAGCTTAGTTTCCATCTGACTGGAAGAGCCTGCGCAGCTCTGCTTCTCTGTTACGATGAAATGTTACTCTTGTGCCATGGTCCAGTAGTCTTTTCAATGCAACCTCAAAGCCACAGCTCAGGACAATCTTCGGCATATACAACTCGTCATACGAAGACGTTCAGTTCACCCTCGGGTGAACAATGACGGACCATACCGACTGTATTTCAGATGGATCATAGACATCATCCAGGTCATTTGGCCATCCATACATGTAGACGTACTAAGTTACCACATGCTTCCCGAATATCGAAAGCAGTAAACTTGCTGCTACTGTAGAGATATATGCGGAAGGTAATGTCTATACAGCCTACGCAGTGAGCACATGAATTTTGTCATTCCTATGGAATATGCAAAAATAGGGATCCATTGATTGCACGAAAACGGGATTGTGATACAGCAAATCCGAGAATATATAGGACATCAGCACCTCCGATATTACTATATATCTGCTACGAAAAGTCATCCAAGAAATTTCGAACCCCTTTTTGCTTGACAGTGGTAAGTTTCTTTTTTTTCCCTTAAATGGATGACCCGCAACTTTTGAAATAACTATCGGCCTGAATAGCGAAGTGATTATTCGGCCATTATTCCGGTATTCGGCCGAATCCTTTTTAGTAGACGAATATTCGGTATTTCCGACTTTTTCACTATTCGCACACCTAGATGATTATATCATGTATATATTATATATATATATATATATAATTATTATATATAATTAATATATTCTATAATATATATATATACTATATATAAAAATAATAATCTTATATATATAATATATATATAATATATTATATATATATATATATAAATTTTGTGCAACACACCACAGTAAGTGCACGACGCACAGCACCGCCTCACCGGCTCACTGGGATTGTGTACCGCACCGCACCCAAATGAGCGCACCCACGCACCGCACCCTATTTCGAACCTTCAAATATTTTTTGATCCTGCTTTTTTTTCTCCTCACAGGCATAGAGCCCTATTCAAGCGGGGAAACTTCTCTAGGTAATTTAATTTCTACATATTATCTGAACTAGGGATCAAACCCGTGCCCTTGCCATGAGACTCTGTCGCTCTACCGCTCGTGCCACGGTAGCATCACTTTTTATAACGCAATTTTTTTCCTATTTCCTATTTCCATTGCTATTATTCTTTAATATTTTAAGATAAAATATTAGTTTTCATAACTTCTCATACTCGTTAGACTTTTTTATTCATATACTTTTATTTAATTCATCGAAATTAGGTAATGAAAAATTCATTTGATTAATTTAATCTGAAAAGTATTTTAAAATCCAATTCAAAACCCTTCTTTAGTCTCGTCAAACGACTAAAATTCATTCTCGAGTTTACCTTTATCATCAACTCGACGAATAGGTTTTAAATCACAATTTTTACCATTTTATATTACATATACCCTTTCCATTTCTCTACTACCTCAAAAAGTGTTATTTTAAAGAACAGATCCGTTGTTCTCCTATTCTTCCTGTATTCATGCTGCTCCTTTTCCAACTTTGCTTCTATCATCTCTCTCAGTCTTCTATCTAACATTTTTTCATTTATCTTTACTATTATAAGATAGAAGGAAAACTGGCAAAGTCGAGGAAAAAAATTCGTTGAAAATTAAAAGCACAGAAATTATGGTAATATTTAATGTAAAGTTTGTAATAGTTTAGTAAAACCTCGGGAACAAATCATGGCAGTAAATGGATCAGATGCGCATCCTCTAGTAGTCTAGTAAGATGTAGACCCAGGTCAGTGATTTACTGTGATCTTAACCATATATATATATATATATATAATACTTTAATATTCCTACAATCAATAATATTTTTCATAATTTAATTACTATTATTTTTTAAACTGTGTAAGACGATTTCAGTTAATTAATTTAAAAATTAAAAAAAAATTTAGCCTTTCTTAAAATGGGCGTTTGTGTTAGTAGCTATTAGGCATATGGAAAGTGAGATTCTGAGCTCTGCAGAACTCGTCGAATAGATTTATTTATTTGTTTGGAAGAAACATTTATTTTACGAAATTGATTAATTTAAATACGTTTTATTTGAATATATTTTGGATAAGATTTTTATTTTGAAAATATTTTAAGAAGAATTTTATTTTGGAAAATAAAATTGTCTCGTGGGAAGAAAGTCCTACAAGGTGACTTCACACCTGATATCGTAGATACGGTGAAAGATCATAAATAGAAGATAATTAATTATTACCTGGTTCTCTCTGGGGTTCTACCTTTGGTTCTATTTTTGGAATACGATTCGTCGTGAGGATTCTATCAGTAATTGAGTACATCTTCATTGAGGACTTATCTCTTGTTTTACGATAATTAAAGAGACCTGATTCAAGAAAGCTCTACTACAAATAGTGAGACATTTTAGGAGGAATACAGGCTTAGATTATTAATGGATCGTTTAGAAGACATATTGAGCGGGATATTATCTTCTTAGAAGAGATTACGAAAGTCGGTCAGTACTCAGAAGAAAATACTATAAGGAAAAGTTTGGATAGTTAAACCAGAGAGGACTGTGTTTGGAAGTTATTTGGAGGAAAGTACATATTTTTTACTGAAGAAGTGTCATACGAAATGGAGAGCGACTTTCTACATAAATCAGAAACTAATACATTTTAAAGGATTTACCTTCTAAATAAAAAGACTACTAATAGTCTGTGAAGTCCATCTGCGACTTGGAAGTATTCTGGAATTCTGAAGATCTTGTGATTATTCACTGTACTTCGTGTCTGAAGTGGAAAGGTTACGTTGCGAAATCATACCCTAGACAAAATTTGATTAATTTTATTTTGTGTTTTGAATAAAAGAACCGGGAATTGTCACGTTTTATTTATTGACATCTGTCCCATCTTGTTGACAAGTTATATATATATAAATATATATATTATATATATATACTATATATATATATATATATAATATATATATATATATATATATAAATATATCTATATATACTATATATATATATATATATATTATATATATATATATCAAAATATAGCATGCGCAGATTATTTTAATGCTCACAGTATGTATATAGAGAGCAGGTCCTACAGTTAAACAAATTATATATTTGGAAGGAATCAGCCGAAAATTCTAAGGATAGGATTATAATTTTTTTTTTTTCTTTTTTTTTTGAAGTAAATTTTTTTTTTTTTAACTAAAGGAAATACCCTGGTAAAACCGCAAAGATTGGCACGAGTCGGGGGTCTCTTCGCCTCCGGTGGACGACGGGGGACTAATCCCCTCCCTCCGGGGGGACTGAATCGCCCCCTCGGGGATGGGTCTCCGGAACCCCCGCTCTTTGGTTCTTTTGGGGTCGCGGGGGTCCTCCGACCATCCCCTCCGGGCGTATGAACGTCCCCCCCTCTGGTCCCCGTCTCGGCTCGAGCCCCCTAAAGTTGGTGAAAAATTTTTTTTTTTAATTTTCGACGAATTTAAAAAAAAAAAAAAAAAAAAAAAAAACAACTTAAAATTTTCCAAAAACAAAAACTTTATTATTTCACCAAATTTACGGGGCTCGAGACGACGGGGACAGAGGGGGGGACGTTTCATCCCCGGAGGGGGGGGAGGGGTGGAGGAAACCCCGCGACACCCAAAGACCAAAGGCGGGGGGTTCCCGAGACCATCCCCGGAGGGGGGGGATTAGATCCCCCCCGTCGTCCACTGGGAGGCCGAGAGACCCGATCCTGCCCATCTTTGCGGTTTTACCCTAGGGTATTCCTTTAGTTAAAAAAAAAAATTTTACTTTCAAAAAAAAAAAAAATAAAAAAAATAAATAAATCCCATCCTTAGAATTTCGCTGATTCCAAAATTATAATTGTATTTACTGTAAGACCTGCCGTTCTCTACTTACATACTGTGAGCATTACAAAAATCTTCCTTTTCTCATCTATATATTACTATATATATATATTTATAATATATTATATATATATAATTATATTTAGTATAATATATTTATATATATATTATATATATATATTATATATATATATATATATATATATATTATAGTTATTATATATATATATATCTCTATATATTTATATAAATTATGGGACACAAATAATAAATATTAACGTCGATAAATAAACTAAAAAATTAAAATAAAATGAATTGGAAAATATATCAATTTGAAGCTCAAAATCAAAAGAATAAAAAAAGTAAGTTCTTTTTATTATCAATTCCAATTTTTAATTTTAATTATGCTATAAAAATTATTACCAACCTTTCCAATACTTAAATTATTTTGAGGACCATGGTTACTATAAGGTTCTTTTTTTTTTATTCATTTTCCTTCGTACTGAGTATTATATTTTTTATATATTGTTATCTAAACCTCATTTCCATTTACGAATATAAAGTATGTCTATTAATATTATATATATTATATATATATATATAGTATAATATATAATATATATATATATATATTTATATATATATATATATATATATATAATATTATATATATATATATTATATATATATATATCATTATTAATATATTATATATATATATATTATATATATAATATATGTATATATATTTTGATAGGTAACTGGTACATTTATACACTCACAGCAGTGTAATAAGTATTGATAAAAATACCGGATTAAGTAATATCACCCTGGTGGGATTGAACCTGGGCCCTGGAAGATGACCGCGCAAGTGTTTGAACACTACGCCACGATGGACTAAAAGAAGAACACGACAAAATCTTCCTGTAGTGAATATAGCACCCACCTTACAGGACATGCCACTCTCTTCACGTCCACACTCGGGCGTAGGGTCAAACAGGGCACCGAACAAGATGAAAGATACTCATCAAACCGCGGATTATATTGTATGATAAGTGTAACTGCTCATCTTCTTACACCTCACAGCAGTGTAATAAGTATTGATAAAAATACCCCATTAAGTAATTTCACCCTGCTGGGATTGAACCTGGGCCCTAGCAGATGACCGCACAAGTGTTTGACCACTACGCCACGATGGACTAAAAGAAGAGCACGACAAAATCTTCCTGTAATGAATATAGCACCCACCATACAGGACATGCCACGCTCTTCACGTCCACACTCGGGCGTAGGAGTCAAACACGCCACCCACAAGGTTTTAAGATCATTAAACAGCCTAGGGGAATTATATTGTATGATTAAGGTAACTGCTCATCCTTCGTACACCTCACAGCAGTGTAATGGGTATTTTTATACAATATATTATATATTATATATATATATGATATATATATATATATATATATATATAAATATATATATACCATATATATATATATAATATATATATCATATATATGTACTATATATAATATATATATCCCATATTAATATTCAGTTAATTATTTGATATTGAGAAAGAGTCTTGGATGTAATTAAGTATATGATTTTATTACGTTTCCGTGATATTTATAGTGTAGGAATATATTAATTATATATATATATATATATATCTGATATCGCCTATATACTAATCTATATATATATATATTATATATATATATATATATATATATATATATATATATATATATATATATATATATATATATATAAAAAAAAAGGTAGCAAAAAAATTCACCACCTTTCCGTAAACACATTAAATAAATGCTATGTCGAATCATTCCCCATAAAAACGAAAAAACTTGGCTCTACTGAACTCTATCAACCAAAAATACAAACGCTACCGAAAGTATAAAAATAAAATTATACAATTCCAAATGTATAACACATATGATAAACAAGTTAGGAAACGAAGAGGAAATACTATAGAACAAATTTCAGGATTGCAATAAAGACTCGAAGGCGATTTGGAGTCTGATAAATAAATTAATCAACAAAAATAAAACAAACATATAATCTAAAAACGAACTGAATATAAGTGGTCAATTAAGAGCCAACTAAAACAAGATCGCAGACTGACTAAACGAGTACTTTGTAAACGTCGGTGAGCAAATCTTGGGAGACAAAGCTCCTAGTCAAACCTCACTTGAAACTTTTCTACCAGACTACAAGACAAATTTTTCCTTTGTTCATATCACAGACTCAGAGGTAAAGATGGTAATAACTTGATTAAAGAACAAAAATGCAATGTTCATTCTATCCCCAACCACATCTTCAAACTCATTGCTGTCATAATAGCCACCCCTTTAAAACAGTTGTTCAGCGAGTCATTTTTGACGGCAATTTTTTCAAATTTTCGATACAGCAAAAGTTATCCCAATACCTATTAAAGGAGACCATTCCCTAGCAAAATATTACAGACCAATAGCTATCACAAATACGATTAGTAAAATATTTGAAAAAATAGTTTTCAATCAATTAACCGAATACTTTAGATCAAACAATATTCTAAGCAACTCGCAGTTTGAATTTAGAATAGGACGCTCAACTTCTGATGCACTAATTTGTTTAACCGAAAAACTTTACAGAAATATAGAAAATAAAGACTCCTTCCTGCTATTATTACTAGGTTTCACAAAAGCTTTCGATATGGTTGATCATGATATACTATTAAGTAAAATGTACATAGGTTGGTCATGAGAAGACAAACTGTTTACAATGGTTTAAAAGTTACGAAAACTAGGAAACACACATTCAATCACACTTTCAAACATCAAACTGGCGTACCCCATGGCTCAATTCTTGGACCGCTTCTATTTACGCTATATACTAATAACCTGTTCAACTCACATGACGCTTTTTCAGTTGTACTTGCTGATGATACGTCTTGATAAATGACAAAAATACCGACCCTCTCTCTCGTAAGGCAGTATTTGTAACAAAAATAATGAAATGGAAAGATGCTAACAAGTTGTCTCTAAATTTAAATGAAACATCTTATATTATTTTTAGCAACAAAATTAATTGACAATTTCAGTATCAAAATAAATGAAGTGAAATTGCATAGGCCTTCAAATGCTAAAATATTCGGAGCAATAATCGATAAAAAACTGACATTTAAAGAAAATCTGAGCAACCTAATTAGCAGACTGACTAGATACATGTATGCGCTAATAAAATTAAAAAACTATTGTTCCTCTTTCCATTCCTAAGAAGATATACTATGCATTGATAAACCCCATTTACTATACTGTCTTCCTATCTACGAAACCACAAGTAACTCGGTAATCCATCCTGAAATTGTAACTGAAAAGCACTTTATTTGCCTCATTAGCGCTACAAGAGACTTTTACAGCCATACCCATTACAGTCCTTGTTCAAAAAACTAAAAATATTGCAGTTTAAAGACCTTCTCAATCTATCAGAACTAAAAGAAATACATAAAATCATCCATAATAATGCCTGCGACTTCTTACTAATAAATTTCAGCGCAAACCGAGGAAGCCGCGAACCAAATCGAATAAATATACAAAATAATACTTACATTAACGCTCCATTCTGTCGACTAAAAAAAAGGCCACACAATGCTTGAGCTAAAAAGCAGATAAACTCTACAACTCAATGTCACAAGACATTAAGACGGAAAACTCTATTAAGTCTTTTGCTAAAAAAAATAAAAACTTATTATCTAAATCAATATTAATAAATAACTAACACAGCGATTTTACTTTTGTAAAATCTAGCCTTCTTATCAACATCAAACTTGCTACTAACACAGTACCTATTAATATAACAAGTCATGATTATGGTAATGATTGGAAACTATCATCAGCCTTTTCGTTGTAATAATTACAATGTTTAATATTCGCTACTAAATAACAACTGCTCACATATCTACCACAATTTCTATTTATTTTTATTATTATTTATTATTATTATTATTATATATTATATATTATTAATTATTATATTATTATTTTATATTATTATTATAAATATTATTTTATTTATTAATTATTATTATTATTATTATTATTATTATTATTATTATTATTATTATTATTATTATTATTATTATTATTATTATTATTATTATTATTATTATTATTATTATTATTATTATTAATTATTATTATTATTATTATTATTATTATTATTATTATTATTATTATTATTATTATTAATTATATTATATTATTATATTATTATTATTTTTATTTTTTTTTATTATATTATTATTATTAATTTATATTATTATTATTATATTATTATTATATTATTATTTATTTATTTATTATTATTATTATTATTATTATTATTATCATTATTATTATCATTATTATTATCATCTCATTATTATTATTCATTATTATTATTATTATTATTTTTTATTATTATTATTATTATTATTATTGAATTATCTATTATTATTAATACTTATTATTATTATTATTATTATTTATATTATTATTTATTATATTATTATTATATTATTATTATTATTATTATTATTAATTATTATTATTATGTATACTATTAATATTTTTATTTTTTTAATTGTGATGATTATTATTATCATGGCTAATTAGAGTATGTCTCACGAATACAAATCAAATGCGAATCTTTTAGACCGAAACTTCTGATGCAAATGCTATTCTATTTTACATATATTGCTAATTTGAAGACACCTTGACCAGAATTATTAATAAAACATTATTAGATCTCATTCGTCTTATGCATATAATAGATAAAATCTGATAAGCAATCGAATATTATAACAATAAATTTACGGTAATTATTTTATCATATATTCTCTGAGATATTATTTGTTTATTGTATATTTTATTATTATTATTATTATTATTATTATTATTATTATTATTATTATTATTATTATTATTATTATTATTATTATTATTATTATTATTATTATTATTATTATATTATTATTATTATTATTATTATTATTATTATTTTATTATTATTATTATTATTATTATTATTATTGTTGTTTAATTATTAATTTTTACAAGTTCTTTCTATTCTTCTAAATAATCTTTATTTTCAGAAGAAAATTTATTAAGGAATTTTAAAGAATAAAAAAAAGTTAGAGCCTTTAATATTGTCCCACCTTTCGTTGTTACTTTCAGCATGTTTCACGCGTTAGCCTAACTATTCTATAATGCAGTTTGCAAATAATTATATTTCAAAATATAAAAGATCTAAAATTATTTTACATTAATTGTAAAGTTTAAAATATAATTTCGCTGAAAAATCCAAAAAAGCTTACATTATTCAGCAAATATTTATTATAAAATTAAACACAAACACATAAACATTGAACACAATTATCAATGAACATGTTAAATCAGAAAAAAGTGTAAATGTGAGAAGCTACTACAAATCGAGACGAGTGTCCACAAATTCTATCATTTTTTTCTTAAGTACCGTGGTCATTGTTCGGAGGATTACAGAGGTTATGTTGTGTATCAATTTAATTGCCAAAGAAGTAGGATGTAATTCCTCTATGTGGGATACACAACTAACACTTTAAGAACCCGAATTATGCAACACAGGTTTAAACCCAGTAAAATATGGGAGCATTACACGACGGATCACAAATCCCCTCCTATAGTTAAATTTCCTTATTAGTTTTTTAAATTCTTTATTTTCAAATAGTTGACAATCTTCAAACTATACCTCTCGTCTTAGCCAAGAATCATCTTTTTAATAAAAACTTTAAGCCAGACATCAAGGTGAAATTTAATGAAATGAATGAATAGCTTGATTAATTATTTTTTGAATATTTGATGTGCTTTGCAGGTTACACCTTAGCCATTCCATGACAATAGATATTTTGGGAAATAATGTTTTTTTTTTTTTATAGAAATTATTTTTTAAAATTCACAATTAATGTAAACTGCTTAGATTTTTTTATTTGAAATTTATTTTGTAAACTGCTTATAAATAGTTAGTTAACCGTGACATTGCCTGAAATATACAGGTGAAATATTGGTACGTTATTATTATTATTATTATTATTATTATTATTATTATTATTATTATTATATTATATATTATTATTATTATTTATTATTTTATTATTATTATTATTCATTTCACTTATTATTTTATTATGTATTATTAATTTATAATATTATTATTATTATTATTATTATTATTATTGTTATTATTATTTTAATTATTATTATTATTATTATTATTATTATTATTATTATTATTATTATTATTATTATTATTATTATTATTATTCACTATAAGTTACCGCTCACTTTCTAGACCAGGTTTATATAGAAAAAGCATACAAACGATATGAATTTCCTCAAAAAAATTTATACAAGCGAGTCCTGTCGAGAGCTTTAAAGTACAGGAAATTATATTCATAGGGTAATACAGAAGATTTAATAGAAACTGCAGCTCAGAAGTGGCTATATATTTATGAGAGCTTTAAAGTACAGAAAATTATATTCAGCTACACAAAGGACTTAATGAAAACCATTGGACAGAAGTGGCTATATAGTTGAGTTTCCACAGCGAACATGTCTGGAGTTACCATCTTTGCAAAAAATTCATGTGAAGACGTTGTATCTTTTGTGAAAATAGAGGTAGTAGAATGTCATCTCTCTCGAGCATCAGCCACAACTATATCTATAAAAAACTAAGTGAGAGTTTCAACATCGCGTCATATACTTTAAGGATATTGGAAAGTAAAGGAATATTAGAATTAATTATCTAGAATTATTAGAATTAGAATTAGAATAATTAGAATTAACTAGAAAGAATAGGTGGAGCTGAAAGAGTTCCAGGTATTTTTGCTTTTCGCAATCATGATTTTTTCGGGGTTTTATGGTTCAATGTGGTGTTAGACCGGGTAAACATATAGACAAGAACTCTTGGTGGATGGGATTCTAGTTACCGTGGAATAGTCTAAATCTGTGTGGGCTACACTGACAAAAGTCGGAGAAGGATTTTTTCCTACAGTAAGCGAGGTGTTGCCATTTATCAGTCTACCACTCATAAGGTCATCACCAGGTGAATTATTTTGATAATCTTAGCAATTGATGTGCTGAGTAACATCTGCGACTCTGAAAATTCATCTGAAGTTTCTTCTAATTCCCTATGAAATCAAGACTGAGGGTGCAGAACCTTTCACCGTATACAGAGTTACGAAAGCTCCAACGACATAATACAATGCTCTTACGGTGTGATGAATGCTTTGTTTGTGAATTCCTTGATAAGAATGTTGATTTTTAAAGCTGTATCGATATGATAGTATCGCAGGATGGAGGGATCATTGTTATGCAAAAAAGTAGGCCATGTTATTAATTGCTTGCCGCCGTTGAAAATAGACTTGGGCTTTTCTCAATGAAATAAGGGTACGCACACTGCCAGGCTTTATCCTTGAAACATCTGAACTTTTTAGAATTACACTTTTCCTTAATACATTAATGATATTTTGATTTGTTGTAAAGCGGACCAGGACAAGAAAACAAATGGGCATAATCTCATATGTTGTGTTCATATGTTGTATTCATATGCTCATTCAAATTCAATGCGTGGACGAATGAAAAACATCGTTGTATGCAAAATACAGCAACCATGGTTTGGAGGGAGCCTTTCAATCACGCAACTGATTGTGATTCTGTATGGTATAGTCGGGCAAGCGAACCCCGTGGTGCATACACCTGATTTTTATAAAAAAACAAAAAAAACTTTTAATGCATTATAATGAAGCATAAAAAAAAAAAAAAAAAAAATTACCGGCGTCCTCTAGACAAAAAAAAAGAGAATATTAATAATCCTATATGGATATTTAATAATCATAAAGTGAACCGGATATAGTTTGTAAAGTACGAGTAAAGACCATTATAGATTGAGTGCAAAGAAAAGTTATAAGGGAAAATATTTGAGAAATACAAGTAAAAAGTGTGGGAAACAATATAGTCGGAAATAAATAACTACATTCAAATTCAATTCTTTTATCTTATATCATTATATATTTATATTTATATAGTATATATTTATATATTTATATATTATATAATTATATATATATAATTATAATTAACCTTATATATATATAAACTTATAAATTCAATAAACTTAGGATAATTTAGTTAAGGTTTTTTTATTTACTATATAATATATATTTATATAAATATATATTATATATATTATATATTATATATATATAAATATATATATATATATATATTATATAATATATATCAGTATATAGTATATATATATACTATATATACTCTATATATATACTATATATATAGTATTATATACTTATATTATATATGTACATTATATATATATATATATATTATTACGTATTATATATATACTCTATATTATATTATATTCTATATATATATATTATATATATATTACTTATATATATTATATATACTCATTATTTATAATATATATATATACTATATATTCTATATATATATAATATCTTACTATCTATATTATTATATATTATATACTATAAAATAATATATATATTCTATAATTATTATATATATATATACTATAATATATTATATATAAATAGATATATATATACAGTGGCGTATCCAGAATTTTTTTTCGGGTTAGGGGCCAGACAAAATCTCGTTTCTTATATATTATATATTATATTATATATTATATATATATATATATATATATAATGATATGTCACTCTTATGCAAGACATTTAACACTATTTATTCTAAGTAATCAGGTCTCTAAAACCTACATTAGAGAAACACCTAACTTATATTATTTCGATATACACACAGATCTATTATTTAAGATTTTTCTATCCATACTGCATTCTATTACATTTGAGTTTCTTCACCTAACTGTTCTAATTAAATTAAGGAAGAGGAATATTTCCTTCTGTGACTTTTTATACATCTAAGATGCTTCTATCAATCTCTAAGCTTCTTTAACGCTAACTACTTTATATAGCCACCTTGTACCACTCTCTAACATCAGAGACCTTGAAGGGTACTTAACTCTTATCTTCAACCATATCCAAATATGACATGCTAAGTTCGTACTCTTATTGTAATATACAGTGAGTTAAGTCAATTCTGAACACTCCACAACTAATTAGAGCGGATATTTATTGTAAAATGAGACTCCTCTCATACTAGTATTTAGCTTAGTTAATGAATGAGATTATCAATGATAACATTATCTAGTATTATAATTACTGTTTTACTATCATATATATTTGTAAATGGAATATTTATATCTGAACATTCCGATCGCTATACTAAAGTAACATAACTTATCTATTGAGACAAATAACTTATTATGACACACTTTCTCCATTATGGATAATTAAACATTCAATTATTTTCACTGATCCAAACGGTAATAATAACCTAAACTACATAATTTTGATAGTATCATATATATATATACAGTAATAAATATATTATAACACCTACTAATCAGCATGCTTGGCACTATTAAGCTAAATAATACCGATAGTTAGTGGAATTACTCGGTTATTTAATGAGTACTATATTAATAATATAATATAATATAATAATATATATATTATATATATATATTATATAATAATGAATAATTATAAATATAATATATATATTAATAATCATATATATATATACATATTATATTTATATATATTATATAATATAATATTATATTTAAATTATATAATTAATTATATATATAATATAATAATAATTAATATTACATATATATATTAATATTATTAAATATATTAATAATATTAATTATTAATATATAATTTATATATTAATATATATAATATAATTAAACTATGTATTAATAATATTATTTAATTATATTATATCTATAATAATATATAATATAATTTATATTATATAATATATATTTATATAATATATATATATATATTAATATTATTATATTAATTATAATATATTCTATATATCATATATATATATTAATATTATATATATATATAACTATTTTTTTATATATCTATTATCATCAGTTAATGAAGTAATAACTAAGTATGTCTGTGATTAAATGGTTAATTGATTAGGAGATATATGTACTTAAAATTAAAACTTCTTAAAAGAAAATAAAAACAATAATGCTAGTCATGAAAAAAAGGAAATCGAGATATAATGCCGAAGGGTTAAAACCAAGAATCAGAAAGAACAGAAAGAAAATTCCAGCAAAACCTTTCTACGAAATCCATAGATAGAGATAGGGTAGATAGAACAGAAGAATTGAAATGTTTTAGAGAAAGTAAGTATGAAACTAGAGTAATAGTAAATTTAGTAAATAATTAATAGAATAAAGTAAGAGATGAATAGATGAATAGAATGAAGAAAAGTAGTGAGAGAGAGTATAATTAGATAGGAATAAGTAAAGAGAAGAGAGAGAGAGAGATATAAGAGAGAAAAAGTGAGTGAAGATGAATAAATATATAGAAAGATAATTTGAAGGTAAATTAAATTAGTCTATTATTATATCATTCAAATGAAAAAAAAGAGATATTTAATATTCACATTTTAATTATTAATTTAATATTATTTATTGATTTATTTACATAATATATATAAATAGTATACTATATTTATAACACCGTTATATAACCTAATCCATTAAGTGACTCAGATATATGAGGATATCGAGGTATAAACACTATATGATTATTTTACTTCTCATCTTTTCCCTCATTAACCTATTATTTAGGAATAATTCGAGTATGTATCCTATGACAGCATCTAACTGTGAACACATATATATCATTAACTTAGATGAGATGGTTAAGTAAATACAAATCTGTGTGTGACTAAAGAAACACAATTACGTATTGTATAAAATATAATATATTACAAATCCTAAGCATAAAAACGTATTATATAAATAAATAAATATTTAATCAGCACAGTAATATATAATATGATAAACTAAAATATTATACAAAATTAGATATATATTCACTTAGAAGATCATTGAGATGATAGCAATAATATAATAAGAAATAATAAATCTTTTATATAATTTGTCAATCACTCACTTTATGAGTGTGAATCAAGTAAATAATACATCTACATAATAATTACAATATTTATAATAATAATATAATATCATATTAATCAAAAATACTATTCTATAAAATTGCTATAACTGCTAAGCTTTTTATATATGACTATTAAGGAAATTAATTTAACACTACTAATATGACAAAATTAAAAACACTATAATCTAAGGGATTAGATTATATTAATCATCCTTACAGAATTTATTCTTCATAGGTTAATCTATTGATAAATAAATAATCAAATAATTATCTGAGCTATATAGTTAATAAATAAATTAATATATTATAATCAATAAATAATATCAATATATATACATTATTAATTAGACATTAGTTATTACTACTACACATTATGACATATTATTATGACAATATCATGATATATATAATATATATATATATAATTATTTAAATAATATATATATATATATAATAAATCATATTATATATATATATTAATATATAATTATATCATATACTATAATATATTATATATATATATTTATATAATATTATATCTATTATATTTATATATACATATATTATATTATTTTAAATATTTAAACAATATTCATCAAATAAATATATTTTTAATAACATTTATATATATATATTAGAAAATGTATCTACTCCTAGTTGATGATTAATATAATATTAATATATAATATATATAAAATTATAACCCTGTATATAGATATCAAATAACATTTATAAGGATATCTAATAGAATGATTTATCTATATATATATAATATATTATATAATATTTGTTTGAATTATTAATACATTGAAATTAGAAAAGTGAGCAGGAACGCAAATATAATATGTATATTAATTTGTTCTATGATTTAGTGGTCCCCCTTTCAGGAGATTTGATGTACGATTAGAATCTTTTATAATCAGGAATACTAATAATTATAAAGATCATTATATTTTTAGTATTAAAATAAATGCACTACCACAGTGTATGAATCAGCATATTATTTATGAGTATAATTTAATTATTTCGTATCATTGCCTTTAATAATTATAATATAATTAATCTTGTAATCTTTAATTGCTTATTATATAATTAATGTTTTGCTGTTAAGAAAGAAAGATTTTATGATATATATAAAATGTAAAATATATTATTTAAATATATAAATTTTTCATAAAATATAAATGAGTTGTTTAATACATATCTTTTTCACTTTTTTACCTATTTAAATTTATAATGATAAATATCTAAATTAATTCAATACACTACTCTATACTCATATCTACTTACAAATGACTTGAGGGGAATTAGAGTTATTAGATTAGCTTATATTGATTATAACACTGAATAATATACATATACTTATATATAAATTAAATGATAAATTTATATATTTATGGTAATTATTATTCTTATTAGTCGGTAATCTTAAGTTAATGATTTAATCGTATACCTATTACGGGCACCCCATATAATAAGCTTCCATCCATTCTCTCTCAGATTATTATTTAGTCTGTAATATATACTTGATGATATCATTATTTAAAATCATACTTATAATAGTGACATTATATTGAGGTTAATGACTGGCAAGTTTGCCATTTAATATCAATCTAATAGTCTTACATTATCATTATTGGAGATTTAACTATCTATATTATATTATTATTTAAAATTTATAAATACTCAGAATTTATATTAACTAATAAAATGCATTTAAAATTTTAAATATTTTACTAAAATAAATTCTTATTATATTATTACCAATATATTAAGCGTAATATTTTATATTATCGCATAAGTTATCATAGTTTAATAAGATTAAATTATATATTATGCAATTTATATTTAAATTAATTATTTTTATGCAATAATTATTTATTTATACATAATATAACTTAACATTTATCTAAAATTCCTAGCCTAACTTCCCATTAGATTATAAAGTGGTGAAATTAGATTTTATCTTATTCATTCTATGGATAAGAAAACATATTGTATAGTTATCACTTATTATTATCTGAGATTTATTCTTACACCTATATACTTTTCATCAAAGAACTCTTTCATCTCCAATTCACACTTTTCCTCAGCATATGAAATGCATTCAATATACGCATTATCCATTGATTATCTTCATCAAATTGATGTACTACCACCGAGATAGTATACTCTCTCAAATTCTAACTATCTTATAGATCTATATTTACTCCATTCATTCTTATATATCAGACAATGCTCCACATAAGTATTTCACATATATCATTAGTTATATAACCAGTGTTCTCCTCTCTCCACTCTATCTCTCTCTAGAATTGAATTCAATTCATTAACTTGGCGTTGCCAGTTTGTAACTTTCATCAACTTTGTTTACCTAACTATCAATTTATAACAGAATTAATATCACCCATTTACATATATTATTAATATTTATACTATATACTCTATGTTTATTATATATTTAATAACATCATATACAATTGCTTACTATCATTAACTAATCTCATTTTCTTTATTTACTTACGAAAATTTCTCTATTAATCTGACTAACTTATCTTTACATAGTATTTCACTAATCTATTGAGCTATCTTCATTAAAAGTAACATCATCCGTCATGACTTCAGAATATTCTAATTTATTAATTCACATCTAATTCAATATTTTAATATCAAAAACAATTAGCTTATACCATTCATGTTCCATATATGTAAAAATTGTGATGTATAACTTATTAACTAACTATATTCACCCATTTCAACTATATATCATCCCATTTTTCACACTTTCACTCAATATTTATTGTCTATTTCATTTTCAGTATGGGAATATATCATACTGTACTCTATTTTATGGAGCAGATTTATGCTGAGCATATTCCATACTTGTTTGAATATTCCTATGTAAATATATTTTATTTACTCCAATTTATTTATATTAATAAAATAATCTATTATTAATTATTCACTCACCCAAATGCTTATTCATCTAGTTTTCTCTACTATTATTCTTGTTCTCTCTCTATTCCAGGCACAGGGTTTTTCTATCTCTTCCATGCCTCTTTACCCTCCTCTTCTCCTATCTGAGTCACTTTCTCTCAGCCTGTCCACTGCACGCCCAAGTCACTCGCAGTTTCTCGTTTTTGTGTCGATCAAAATATCACCCTCGTCTGAATTTCCCAATATTCACTCTCACCCTTTTATTCACCCAAATATGCTTAATATGATCAACTCTAAACTAAACATTAGCGAACAACACGCTTCCTCGTTTAACCCCTGCTCGTCACCTTGAGTCATCTCTCTATTTCCTCTACTATTTCTGTTCTTGACATTACATTTAAACTATTCCTATAACAATCAATCGTCCTACGAGCTTCCCCCCGCATCACCATTCTTACGTCGCCGTCAGTCTCTCCTCCTCTACTCCCAACTCCATCATTTTCTCGTACTCTCATCTAGCACCTCTTTCTTCGCCTTTCTTCTCGTTCCTCTCTGGGCACTGTGCGAATCGCGAGATCAAGTTTCTTCACATCTCATGATAGCTATATAGACCTCTCACTTTGTTGATAATTCTCCCCATACCTTTTGCAACTAATATCACTCTCATAGAGTGAAATCAAGCAGGACTCCGTCGGCTTCTGGCTGTTCTTCTAAGTCCGTCTGCTCTTCCCCTCCAGTGTGGGCGCGTCTACCTATTCCTCCAACATCTTCTCTCAATATTCTCCATACGGTTTTCTCGTGCGTCCTAAGTTGTTCAAACAATCGAAATTCACCTCTCTGGTAGTTTTTAGAGTCTCTTGTTTCTCCTTTTCCCTTATATATTGGCACTATATTGACTTTCCCCATCCTTCATGTCTTCCCAATCTCGTTCAAACACCAAGTTAAACCCAGTTCACAAAATTACTTCTCTCTTCCATTTTAATCCAACTCCTCAATCTCTTTCTTTCATTCAATTCACATTGTGATCAATTATAATACCCCACTTCTGCCGGTGGCTTACCGTTCTGTTCATCATCGCTTTAGCAGACACGCCGCCACCTCTATTCTTTCACATGAGAGAGAAATTCTGTCAGTACGAATATCCTGCGGAAAATCTTCATTGGGAAAATTTATCCATTCTATACACCTGTTCTCTGCGCATTCGATATATAACCATCTTCTTCTCTCACCTCCCTTCTTCCACCTGTCTTACATTCATTAATTTATATGAATACAGTTTATCTTTTGAAAGTATATCACCGACCATACAAGTTTAAAGCTAATTTAGTCAACTATATATATAAAAATATTCGATCACTTGCTAATTATCTACAATCTTGAATGTTTGCTATTATACTATCTTATTCACCTTCGTATACATCTAATATAATATCTAGCGTCTTAATAAAATCTTCTTATCATTGTTCATTTATTATCTGCTTCTCCAATCTTTGATCATCATTTCTTCCTCCATCTCCCTTTGCAGCTCTCATCTTTATATATCTCTATTATTCAACGTTCATCTGCCGATAATTTCATGACGTATAAATATACTATCAATACTGAGAAGCCTATTGTTTATGTAACAGTTTAATATATTTATTTATACACTCACATTCTCATTATCAAATACTTAGTTATTCCTTCATTTATATGCCTATATCCCTTCACTACTTCATCAGTAAACTACTATACTTATACGTGTGCCCTTATCTTCTTCTCTATACTAACTTCACATCTTTCCTATAGGGTTCTCCTCTGATACCTCACTTCTTACCACATATATAATAGTTTCTGCAATCTCCTTCCTCATTTTTCCTGCATTATTTTTATCTATGCTATGCTACGAGGTCGTACCCCTATGGTTCCTGTAGTTATATTCCCTTTTTTTCCACAGTTTTACAGATCGTGATATTGTTACCACTGTTATTCACTTTTCTCTTATTACTTATGAGTCTCTTGACAGTTTTTTGAGTTCACAAACTAAGTATATCCGTTAACCTTAATATAAATACAATTATCTAATTATATCAATTGTTTATCACCAGGTATTACTTTTTAAATTTTATATATATATATATTAATATATAAATATAATATTATTAATATATAAATAAATTAATATTATAATAAATATTAATATATTATAATAATATATATATAATATATATATAATAATATATTATTAATATAAATAATATATATATAATATATAAATATATATTAATATATATATATATATATATATATATATATTAAATTAATAACTACTTACTAATCAGACGATATATAGTCTACTAATAATATAGATCTCTGGTTCATATATAATCCTGTATAGTAAATATGTTCATCTAATACCTATTGTATGTAACACTATAAGTATAGGATTAAAATCCCTTTTCTGTTTCTATAGCGAAATCACTTTACTTTAGTGTCATTTCATTTCTCAGTTCTCAGTAACTAGAATCTATATCAACATTATCTTCACCTTCTAATTAATCTTATCCCTCCCCAATATCTGTCCATACCATTCTTTACTCACACCATCGCTCTCTCTCCTCTCAACTACTTGCATTTAAATCTCCATAATCCAGTACAACAATACATATATTACCTACCCCTCTTCTTCCGTCTCCATCTTCTAATTACCAAGCAATCGTAATAGCTGCCTCTATTTTTTACTCGTTCGGTGTCCCTAGTTGCAAGCAAATTAGAATCCATAGTATGAGAAGTGGTATCTTATCTATTTCTCTTGTAATCTTAAAAGATGTATGTAATTCATTATAAGTCTTTCGTATGTCTAATGACTTCTAATGGTTTTGATATGATGTAGTGATCATCTTTACTGTATCTCACTTAATAGTTAGAAACCTACACTCCATTAGTTGTCTAGATTCCTACCTCTAAATATCCTTTATATACCATACCATATAGAGATCCTCCTATCACTATCATGTTATCCTCTCTCTCTCTTACTGCCACTTACTCTCAATCCTCTATCATCTATTCTAATTACTCAGTATATTCATCTCTCACTCTATTCATTCTCTCTCTCATATCCTCATCTTCATACTATTCTCTATTCTCTACTCTATCTATGCTTCTCCTTTCTATATTCTAATAGTATCTAGCTTCTCCATCCATTATCTCCTATTTATCACGTGAGATACCTCCTCTTCCTCATCATCTCCCAGGATCTCTTCCTCCTTTCCACCATATGTCGTAATATTAAGCTCGAGGCATTCTAATTAAAAAACATTAATTTCAAAGTGCAGGCTCCAGTATCTTTCCGTTTTTGGGTCTGTTACCTAAAGGTCTATCAACTTCCGGGCTGGTCATTGAGTATTGAAGCAATTTCATTTCGGTTAAGTAAGGCTTGATACTCCTATCTAATATACTGCCTAGCCAGTAAATGACTCCTTCTAACTCATCAGGAACTCAAGTAGGGGCATACATAACGAGTAGGACGTTAAGTTGGACTTGCAACTACCACATTATAAAATTATTTTAATATATATATATATATAATATTAATTATATATATATATATATATATATTATTATATATATATATAATAATTTATATATATATATATATATTAATATATATATATATAATATATATTAAATATATGTCATATATATATATTAATTAATATAATATATATATAATATATAATATATATATGTATATATAATAATATAACTATTATATATTATATATAATATTATAATACTATATATATAATAATATTAATAATAAATAATATAATATAATAAATATATACTATATATATAATTAATATATTACTATAATATATATATAATATTAATAAATAATACATAATTAAAATATTTAATATATATATATATATATATATAATTAATTATATATATTATATTATATATAATAATATATTATTATATATACCAGTATCAATATATATATATAATATATATTAAACCTGCAAAGAGGTAATATTTAAAAATCTTAATAAAGAATTAAATTGAAAGAGATTTATTAAAAAAAAATATAAATTCTAAAATAAAAGATTCGTAATCTGGCAGTTTTAAAATAGTCTGTGCCTTGGATTCAGCGCACCCAAATTACCTATAATCACTTGCCAAATTAAATTTCTATATTAATAAAAACGCATTAGAAATTACTAGGTAAAATTAATCACTAAATTTGTAATGTCTAAAAAGATATATCTAAAGAGTAATAATAAATAGTGTATAAAAAACTTGTCACATAGTAAAAATATATAAAAAGTAAATATAAATACCATATAAAGTATCCAAATATCTATCTGCTTAAATGTTCTTATAATATAAATGAAATTATAACAAAAACACAATAAATGTGGTATTATTATATTAGCCTTTATGTCCCCATATCATTCTAATAATTCAGATCCACTTAGCTTAACTTTTCCACTTAATATACTAGCACGATCTATAGTGCTGATATCACTTTATAAACATAATCACAATATGTAATCCTAAATAATATTTCAAAATCTTCATAAAAATGCTATAAATCAAAGAAATGAGGAGGCAAGCCGCTAACTTACGCTCGTCGTTAAACTACTCCGTAATGATTGTCCATAATAATATAGTATATATAAATTAAGTTTTTTTTCACATAAAATTTCTTTGGATCAAAACCAGGACAAAAAGTATACGCAAATTTATTTTAATTACTATTATTTAATTGAATTATTTTTGAGAGACTATATATAATATTATATATTGTATGGAAAATTGAGTCTGTATGAGAGAGAGTTTGTATATATAGACAGAACGTATACTGTGGGTATAGGCGACGCGCCTATCCGTATATATATATACCACGGACGACGGGTCGACATTATATATATATATATATATATAGAGAGAGAGAGAGAGAGAGAGAGAGAGAGAGAGAGAGAGAGAGAGAGAGAGAGAGAATATTTTATTTGAGATATACAAAATTTTCATAATATTTTTCAACCCTTAGGAGTGGGTATTTGTTTAATAGAATCGGTTCAAGTGGTTATACTTGCGAACTACTTTGAAGAAAAGCTTTCAATTGCAAATGGACTCCGCGTCGCTGGAAATCCAATCGGAGGAATGGTTTACCCTTTTATTTTACTTCTTCTTGTCGATGAGTTTGGTTTTCGAGCCTTAAGAATAATTTTAGGTTCCATATTTCTCCATATTTTAATTTGTGCCATTCTTATTCGTAGTCCGAAGATTCACAGAAAAATTCAGATATTGAGTTCCATAAGGGATTTTAAAGAAATAACTTCTAAAAAAGCAGAACTTTATAATACATTGAATAATATTACGCCAAACACACCCAAGAAATCTGAGAGAAAATCTTTTGAATTTCATTACTTGAAAAATGGCGTTTATTGGATATTTATTCTTTCGTCAATTGCAATTACATTTTCCCTCCCAATGGTTATTTATTATATCCCAATCTACGGTAGAAGATTTGGATTATCATCTGGGCAGATTTCTTTGCTTTTATCTTCTCAGTCTCTCATAGATACAATATTACGTATTGCAATAGGATTCATCAGCAACAGAAATCTTTACAAAAGAGTGCATGGATTTATATTCTGGTAAAATATAAGATTTTTAATTTATTTTGCAATGAATAACTTTGCATTTTAGTTGTTTTGTTCCTTTAGTTACAATGACATTAATGTCGTTACATTTAAAATAGTTTGTTTATAATGTGTTTTTATGTTATAGTTAAAGATCGTCCATCTATTATATACCGCTCTAGAATTTGAAGTATTTCTAAAGTAAACACAGGTATCAAAAATCTTACTTAAAAAGATATATATACAACTTATCATATGTTTTAATCAACTCAGTTTCTTTTTATATACTTAACAGCTCTGTTTTTAGGAAGTATTGGTGCCTTTTTGATACAATTACTGCACCAATTTAACCATGGCACACATATATTATTGCGTCACCAATATCGAGAGTTCTCCGTATATAACTACTGTATGCTGATCGGAAGGTCATATATCCATAGCACCTATATGACCATCTTCCTTATCACAACTTGCCCCTATTCAGAGCTCGAAGAAACCACATTATTTATTCAAAGGAAACAGACTTAATTCGAGTACATACACTTTACAATTGCGCACTTTTCAAGAACGCGCAAAGCACCAGTTGCATCAATGTACTAGCATCACACCCCTTCTTATCCCATGCAAATCTCCAATCAGCATCGACTACAGGGTTCAACGGTATTTTGCACTACAATACACTATATCTTTCTCTTCTTCTAATTTCTAAGGAGTAAGACAATCGGAATATAGAATGGCTGGAGCACTCTCTTATTTATCACTATATTACCGAGAATCTTTGAATATAAATTGTAATTCTATACAAATGTGTCGATGCTACTTCTTAATAAGCACAATAAATAGAGAAAGTGAATATGCAAATATATATCATAACATTATAGAACAAAAATAAACACAAAAAGATTCATGGATTAAGTAGGTCAGATATGTATATAGAATAATAAAGACCACATACTATATTATAATACTAACTTCTAAATTAAATGTATATTAATCTTGAGCAAATATAAGCGAAGAAAGAAAAGATTTGGGATGCAATATTAATTTATTTAATAATATATATTTGTTTATTCTGGAGGAGTTTACTTATCGATGAATTCTTCTTCATAGTTAAATCTAAAGCAAACTCTTGAAAATCTCCCCCGATTTGCTCCAATTCAGAAAGTACTTTACTTTCTTTCACAATTATGTTACATTATTCACGCTTTTTTCTTTCACACACGAGCTTTACACAATTACCTTTCCTATTACGCTTTTCTAATATATGACATCTTTATATGATTCTGTTTGTATTATTGACTTATATTAATATTATTGAATTATATATTTACTTATTTATATTATTTAATATTGTTATTCATAGTTTTATTATATTATATATATTATAATAGGATAAATGAAGACTATTTAAGGACTAAGTTAATTAAAAATTAAAATTTTAATTTAATCGAAATAACAACAATCATGGAATTATATATAAAATTACTTTTCATTCATTAAAGACGAAAGAGACCATCCACAATGAGAATAAGAGAATTAATTGCCATTTAAGACCAATTATATCTTCTAAAAATTACATAAAAATTAATTATTTATACTAAATCTTCTTCTCTTCAAACAGATCTCATATATCACTTTATACCATAACAAAAAAGCTCACAAGGGGCAAAATTTCTAAATTACAACACTTAACTATAATATACTGGAGTTATTATTATTAAGTGAGGCACACTAATCACATTATATCCTATATCAGCTCACTCTTAGATTAATTATTATTCATATTATTATTATTATCATATTATTCTCATCGGCTCATTCAATTCTCACTACTATACAAATTATTAGATTATTAGAGTAGATGATTCTTACTAATCTCCGAGACACTATTAACGTATACTGAGAGATAACTATAATACTGAACGATAGTTAAACTCTTTATTGGCACATTTCACTTTCTATTATATTTTCACTACTTGATTTAACCACATAGATTAGCATAAGCTTTCTATTTATTTTGTAAGTATTTATTTCGTTTTACTTGTTTTCTTTTTTTGGTAGCGATGCTATATTATTGATGCAAGTAACAGTTATATAGTTGCATTCGTCTTTATGGGAGGAGGAATGCTTGTTTCAGCAATACTCTTGCTTCTTGAGTCCCAATAACGATCAAGACTTAACCAAATATCCTACCTATATAGAGTAATTACTTGCTATCTAGCCTAACACATAGAGGCTTCTCGTATAATTATAATGAATTTTAGTCACCAGCTTAGAGATTATAATAAAACTTAGAGATTAATACTCAATGCATCACAGTAATCTCCAAAGAATTCTAGCTATATTACTCAACAGCGTTTAGCTCATCTTGCTGTACTTGATATTGAGCGTTCTTCATTACATAATATACATCTTTAATTATCATCATATTATTATTTATGCATTGAAATCATAAAGAATATTGACTTTCAAATTAATATACATTTTATTATTTTATAGATGGTAAGAAGAAGCATAACAAAGAAGGCAATAAGAAATTCAAAAGGTTTGATCTTTACCTTCAACTTTATATTAAACTCTATATATATTAGGTACGTATATATTATTTTAACGGAAATTAAATACAACACCTATACTATTTATAAATAATAAATAAATAACACTATATACATATAAAAGTTATATATTTAAATATTTAAATGACTATATTTTAGAGTTATTATAAATCGTCTTACTTTAATATAAAAAATGATTATATAATTAAATAATAAAAATAATATAATTATAATACTATATAATATATATATAATAATGAGAGAGAGAAATATAGATAAAAATATATTAATTAATATAATTAAGATTAAGATTATATATAAAATAATAATTTAATATAATAATAATATAATAATTATATAATCACACGAATTTAAAGTAAAAGACCTTCATGGTCATTGCCACCATCCTTTCATTCATAAATACTGCATTTTTCTCCTTATATTATTAGCCATAATCAATGACATTATAAAACTGACCTTTAGGCTGAGCACTCACCGCCTCAATATCTATAAAATAATAATATAAAACAGGTCCAATCCTATCGGGGCCTTCAACTGTGACCTTGTGTGATATAGATTACTCACCTGGAAAAAGGAGTCACTAGCCTAGAAGTTAGATGATGTATTCATATTGAGTATTTATAATATTATACCTAGTCACAAAAAAGTATTTAAATAACCACAATATGATATTGCAAATCGTTTCATATTATTATTTATATCCAACTCTTCATGTGAATAAATAAAAATAAAAAATACTCACACTCAACTAACACTTTTATATCTTCGCGAGAGGTAATATATGTAGTCAGAGTAGACTTAATTATATTATATATTTTTTATTTATTATTTTTTCATTATTATACTAATTAATTATTTGTTAATTTAATTATCTTATATTATTTATATTTTTTTTACTTGATTTTATTGTCTATACTATATATATTATATATACTACTATTTATAAAGATGGCAATGAAGAACTTGAACAATAACAAAATAAAAATATATATTAAAGGATATAATTAACTAAATAGTTATCTAGTTAAGCTTGAATTTAGTCACTACACACAACTACAACAAAAATATATATATATATTATATATATATAATACATCACACACAAACAACATATAATAAAATAATTATTAATATAATATATATTAATAATAATATATATTAATAAATAATATAAATATAATATATAATATTTATATAAATAATATATTATAATACTAAATTCTATAATATATAATTAATATAAAAATTACAAGATAGCATGATAATTTGATGATTATAAAATCATTAAAATTGAGCTATATTATATATTTGTATTAATAAACGAAAAATATAATAAGTATATTAATATAAAGAATTATAAATAAATTGAGGTAAAAGAACAAGCATCTAATAGAAATTACTTGCTCTTAATATTACAAAAAATATACAATAAATAATAAAATTATAAAAATTAAAGCCTAATTATTTACGTAAAAATAATATTCATTCAAAAATAAAATTAATAATTAAAATAATATGAATATAATATATATAAACAATAAATCAATTGATAAATTAAAGATGTATTAAGCCTTAATACGCTATATAATATATATACTAGATACATATTTTGGTGAATATTTCTTGCAAAACTTCAGGTCTTACTTCACAGATCTATCTTATATAGAGAAAGAAGTATCTTAATCACTATTATATTAATAAAAATTGATTATATGACAAAATTACTTTCAAATTTAATTAATCATAAAATTGTAGAATTAATGGTTATCATTGATTTCGCCAACACAAACCGTTGAAAGATCACGCGCAAAGAAAATTCTGAGAATATTAATAATTAACCTCCTCCCATTAAAAGACGAATGCAACTATAATATCATGAAACGGAATCATGAATTGCTACCTACAAAAAAAATAATAAATAAAAAAATTAAATACCACAGTATCTTTTATGGAAGCTAATATGCTCACTTTGGCTTATAATAATGAGTGAATGTGAATAAAAATTTACCAGATTTATATATTACTTTATATATATAGTTTGCTTCGGAACATAAACACAATAATAATAATAACATATAATATATAAACTTAAATTATATAATAATAAAAAATAAATTATAATTAATAATAATTTTAAAAATAATATCAATAATAATAATAATAATAATAGAATTAATATTAAGTAAAGAATAAAATACATAATAAAAATTATTGTTATAGAATAATATTAATTTATATAGATAATATATAATTAATTAACTAATATAAAATAATAATAATAATTATAATAATAAATAAAATAGATAAAAAATAAAATATAATAATAATTGTTGTTCATAGAATAATATTTGTAATTTTTATTATATATTAAATAATATAATCATTAATTTAATAACTCAATAAGAATAATATATCTTAATGGTTTTTTTACATGATGCAAGCACAAATGAAAATTAATATTAATTAAATAGTAATTAAGAATTATTCTAAATACATTGAGAACTAATTTTTTCTGAAATTTCTAAATTATTCTTTAATCAAAAATCTTGAGCAAATTGAGATAATTTCAGTTGACTTATAAGAGAACGATCAAGAAATGAGCACATATTATTTAAACTTACTTACCTATGAAAACAAATATTTATTTTATTATTCAATGATAAAATATTTCAACACCATTTTTTCCTATAACTATGTCAAAACCCAATTAATATCCTTTAATTAAAGTTAGGTTTATAAACCAACTAATAAATTTAGTTTCTTTTAATTAATATATTACATTAGTTTATTCCTAATATGCACTGGATACAGTCATACATCTTATTTTTGTATTATATATTTTATATGATTCTTATTAATATGTATGTATCATATATATCATGATATTTCATTTCACTAATTATTCTTATTAATGATAGCATTGAACATTGTTGCTGAGGGTTTAACATCAGCTTTTCATAATTTTATAAAACACACGAAAAAATAATTCTAAAGATAATATGAAAGAAAATAATTGATGTACATAAATATTAACCATAGTAATGTAGACCCGGAGTTATATGAATGATTGATTATGAAAATATCTAACCATTATATAGCCTGTCTAAACCATTTCCCAATTATAAGGCTTAAAAAGTACTAATCCACGTAGAGTAATTACTTCTTCTTTTTGTATAAAATGCTAACCGTCAAGCACGCACATAAATTTAAGTAAAATGCTAATAAAATAAATCACCTACATCGTATAACAATTATTACCTAAAACAGAAACATTGCCCAAGTAAAATGTGCACTGGTTATGTGCAAGAATGGTTATCTCAAAATAAGGCTCCATAAACTTCACTAAAGAACAGGTGTTAAAGTTAAAAGAGAAACTGTATTAAAAACCGATAGTATTGTAATACTTTAGTAAATTT
>JABUQX010094524.1:12500-16584 GCA_015478945.1 Trachelipus rathkii | reverse complement strand
ATATATATATATATATATATAATATAGTATAGTCATTTATATATAATATATATTATATATATATATATATATAAATATATATTACTATATATATATATTATATATATATATACTAGTATATATATATATATATATATATATACATATATAAATAATTATAATATAGTATATTTATATATGATATATATATATAATATATATTATATATATATAGTTATATATATATATATTATATATATATATATATATATATTATATATATACTGAAGGCCAATAACAAAAATTTTTCCGGCGGAATTTTTTTATATTATATTAATGTTTAGGAAGTATATATTTTAAATTATTATAATATATTGAATAATTATATATATATAAGTAATATCATATTATATTATATAATATAGTATATTATATATATATTATATATAGTATATATAATATTATAATATAAAATAATAATATATTATAGAGTATATTATATATATATAGATAATAATATATGGTACAAATAAAATAATATGTAAATATAAATATAATTATATAAATAATATATTAGATATATAATATATATATTAATAAGGGATAAAAAAAAATATAATGTATATAGTATAAGATAAATATAGAAATATATGAATACATATAAATACAATATAGTAAAATATATAATATATATAAATATATAATATATTGTATATATATTTAATATTACTATATAAATATACTATATATATATATTATTTTAACATTGAGTTCTATAATAAAGTATTCAGTTATTATTTGAGATAAGCTATCTTTGGAGGATAATTAGAAATCTTCTGATGAGGAAAATATAATAAGTGTGCAATGTTTTAATAATATATAATAAACTCAATATCAAAGGAGGAGAAAGGTTTAATAAGTCGTGAAGATTTGGTGAGCATACGTAGCTCGCATCGGATTTATTGTAGCTCGATTATAATTATATAAATATAGTAGAAATACGTGAGTACATAAACTTCCTACTATCAGAATGATGAGAGAGAGGTAACAAAACTATAAAGTGATCATAGTCGTCTATATCTAGCTCTCATTATTGGCCATATTAATTATGATGTTTAGTGGGTGTCATTACCAAGTATTATATATTTTTTATTTTTTAGTAATATAAATATACTATAATAGTAAAAAACTTTTTTATATAACAGTATAGAGAATCCACAAACATAAATATACTATAATACCATATATACTAGTAATATCTATATAGATATTATCCTACTATGTATATACTGATTCATATTATTTATACTTCTTACTGAGATATTATGTAATAACCTCAAATAAACAATAATATAATTATATGAATATACTACCTAGTATTAAGCAGCCTATTATCCAATATGATAAATATTAAAGGTACTTAATCTAGAATTTTAACTAGCAGAGCATGACTGATTAAAAAGCTAGACGTCCTCTCATATCACAATCAGATAGATACGTGTCAATCTTAGTCAGTCACCTAAAAGTTAGTATATGTAACAGATTTATACATCTCTGATATGTTATGCTAAGAATTTATCTATGGCCACCTCTCTATATTATTACAAACATCATACATTTTTACCTAGCGCACTATAATTATTAACAACTTAGACATTTAAACAACCTAATCTCAATAAAAGGGCTAATAATAACCCTTATAAACCCTAACTATACATAAACCTATAATATATAATCAACTATTTGGTATATATACTTGGTTTTATAATTTATAAAATCCTAATAGGTAATATATTTGTTTTATTTAATATTAAATACATAATACTCATTATGTGCACTTTTCACCTTCTATTAATTACCTAATCACCTTTAGTAATATATACCTTATAATATATTAAATATAATATAATAATATATATAATTATATTAAGTAAATATATTGATTGGATTCTACGAAAATAAAACACCTATATTTTTAAAAACAAATAATAACAAAAACACATGTGAACTAGTTTTTAAAAAAAAAACAAGAATTTAAATACACAAATGTTTTTTTTTGGTTTTTAAGAGGTTTTTTAAGTGCTGAATTATCTTGAAAGGACCCTATTGAATTTAGTAAGCTTCTTCGTGGCTCTCATTAGGAGATTAAAGAGCAAAAAAATCAAACTAACTAGTTTAATTAGTTAATACGGGACGACATGCTAACAATATATTAAACTTTAATAAAATCTCTTCTTTATGATTCTTAAATTATAAATTTTCTTGATAACTGTAAACTTCCCTAAATTGTAAATTTATTAGTTATTCTTGTTTAAGTAGATTTGCTAAATTTAAAAAATACACAGCGGTATATCTATTAATATTAACTCTATCTGAAAAAAAAAAAGTTTTACTTTAATTATTTTACTAAAAAAAAAAAATGATACTATATTTTTGGAATTGCACCAAAAAATTTTAATTAATGGCCAATTGCGATATGACGACAATTCCACTTTATATTTGAACTCTCTTTAAGGATGACAGATAATAATGCACGCAGCAAGCACCTCGATGCGCTAGTATGCCACACTTATCTCACACAAATCCTCACACCCCCATTTGAGTCTTCTTAATTATAAACTTTTTGAAATTGTCGAGCCATCAATGGAGTAGGAAAATGAATTCCAAGAGCTGCAAAACAAGAATCATGTTTTAGACATGTTAAATAATATAACTAATATATATATATATATATATATAATATATATACATATATATAGAGTAAATATATAGTATTATAATATATATTATATATATATATATATATATAAATATATAATATATACTATATATATTAATTAGTAATAATATATATATATATATATATATACTATATAATATTTAATTATATATATATATAATCATTTCTCACAAGTAATATAAAATAAATCGCGCGAAAAATTTCTTATATTGCCTAATTCAGCATACTCTTCGATTCGAAATATTGAGAAACCATTCGACAATAGACTAAAGAAAATTCAGAATTAAATAAAATAATATTAATTTAGATATTTCGATTGCATGTTTTTATGGTTTAAAACATTGCGTTTTTTTTATGTGGTTATTTAAACCATCAAGGTTTAAACCAATGAGTTAATAAAACCAAGATGGTTTTAAACATCACCCACTAATAAATACTAATAATATATAACTATATATATAACATATGATATAATAAATAATCATATATATACCTGAACATAGTATATATATAATATATATATATATATATATATATATATATATATATATATATATATATATTATATATATAGGATGTTTACTTTAGTCTAGATTATCAAGGCCAAGTACATAGGTGAAGAGTTGGCACTGTGTTGTATGCAAGGTAGCCAAAATGAGAGAAGAATAAGAAGTAAAAATTAGTTAAAAAATATCTCTAAAATTATAAAAGTGACCATCTATATAATTTAGCGACGTGACAAAGCTCACTTTATAAATGTAAGAAAATAAAACCGAAAAAAAAGTGCTTATAATTGAGTCTTACATATACAAATTTTAAAATGTGTTTGAAGATGAAGCAAAAAAAATTATAAAAGATTATAAAAAAAAATTCAACACAAAGATAAAACACACAGGACCCCGTTAGTCATTAGAACGAAACATTTAGAAAAGAACGAAGCAGTAGACCAAGACTTTAATAATGTAATTATCAAACAAGGCATTAATGATGAAATTAACAATTTAGGAATATGGGATACTGTGCCACCGAACAGAAGAAAATAATAAGCTTGATTGTGTCCTTGGGTCGAAGAGATAACCGACTTAGTGGCATTAACATTTGAACAATGATATCTTTTCACATGCTTAAAATTATTGGTTGATAAATTCCCGTTTCAAGAGTAAAGACTTTGTCGAAAAGTGTCAAATATATCTCTACCATTTTAGACTTTATTTTTTATTATGTGAATACGTGTTGTCTTCTTTTATAATAAAAAGAAAAACATTATTCCGAGTTGGGACTTACAAAGACTGCGGTTCTATTTGCTTTGGTGGAATAACTTCGAAATACATAATAATAAATTCTTGTTAAGCTACCATTTTTACT
>JABUQX010094524.1:0-10000 GCA_015478945.1 Trachelipus rathkii | reverse complement strand
ATTTCTAGTGTAGTAAATGGAGGAGTGGGATTGAATATTTGGAAGAACTCCTAAATCGTAAGAAAGAAAGGGGGTACTTGTGGAAGGTAGGCAGCAATTTTGTGGCGAGAGGAGATGGAGGGTGAATCCGATAACGATAGCGGAAAAATATGAGGGGAAGCTCTTTTTGTCGAAATGGGAAGAAAGGAAAAGGCGCCGGGCGAAGATGAATTTTGCGATAGTGGTTGATAAATGAAAGGAGGAGAAAGAATTGACAGAAGAAAATTGATGGAACAATTTTTAATAAATGTTGGATGGAGCGTTTAGTCCGATAGATTTGGTGGTGGAAACTAGTTGTTCTTGCCCATTTATAGAGGGACAAAGGTTGATACTGCGAGATTGATCGATGTTGGAAACTATCAGTGGCAATTAGGGCTTTATCTGGCGATCATAATCCGAAAAGTGGTGGCGAAAGGCATTTGAGAGAAAGAAGATTAAGAGGTGTTATAGAGATTCAGTTAAACAATATTGAACAATATGAGTACAGGAAGAGCAGGAGTATTTCAGATCTCTTGTTTTCTTTAAGAATAGTGTTAGAGAGGAGTTGGGAATTTAATAAAACCGCATATATAGCCTTCTTAGACTTAAGAAAGACATTTGACTCGGTACCCAGAGCCAGACTTTGGAAGACGTTGGGGGAGGTGTACGGAGTGAAGGAAAGACTGAGGGAGAGTAATAAAAATCATTAGGAACCATTATATTACAAGTGGGTTTCATTTTATGGTATCAGAACTTAGGAAAAATACTTTAAAACTTCTCAAAATATTTTTATAGTTTACTTGGATGTAGTAAACAGAAAGGTTAAAGAGGAATTTCCTAATCTGGATGGTGATATAATGGTGTACGCGGACGATTTGGCATGTAGGATTTGAGAGGAGGAGGTATTGAGAGGACTTATGGAAAGTTTTGCCAGAAATTTGAGGGAGATTGGTTTAAAGATGAATATGGAATATACAGTGATTGTGAGAGTGGGTAAAGAGAATGAGGGAAAAGTGGGGATCGTCATTGATGATGAAAGTTTGAGAAATGTGAATCAGTGTGTACCTGGGTGGAGTATTTACAAGCAAGGGAGGATGTGTACGGGAAGTGGAGGCAAGAATGGAAAAATACGAAAGAACTTTGAGAGCGTTATTTATATCCAGTTATGAAAGATCGGGTAATGGATATAAAAGTGAAAAAGATAATATTTGATAGCATACTGGTACCCACATTGACATATGGAGGAAAAACATGGAGCATTATAACAAGGGAGGAAAAAAGGATCGAAGCTGCTGAAGGAAGATAGTGGGAAGACGAAGAGAGATAGAGTTAGAAACTAGTTTGTTAGAGAGGGAGAGTTGGTGTGGTGCCTGTGTTGAACAGGATAGATTCGGCGAGACTGAGATGGTGGACGCATATAGTAAGGATGCCGTGAGAATGAGGGAGGAGTAGAAGGTGGAGGTGGAGAGTGAAGAGAGTAAGCCGAGGCTGAGGATGACCGAGGGGGAAGTTATGGAAAGATTGCGTGGAGAGAGCCGCTGAGAAGACATGGACTGCCCGCGATGCGCCAGCTGATGGAAGATGGCGTTCTTTTGGAAAGGACTGCGTGGAAATCGATGCTGTCTCCGCTGACAGGGCCGCTGAGGAAAGACTTAAGACGTAGATATAATTATATATATATATATATATATATATATATATATATATATATATTATATACTATATATATTATAATATATATATATATATATATATATATTATATATATATATTATATATATATCGAATATGTACGCATTGGTTGAAAAGATATTAAATTCTATGTCAATAAACTTACTCTTCCAACGTATAAACAAATCCTTGCCAGGCCCACGTGACAATCCAATCAACCTTAACACTTTCTAAGAGTCTCAAACCTTGTATTGTAACGTATCCAGGCTCCTGCTTAAATGAGTTTACCGGCCTGTGCAATACTTTACAGTGCAATTTTATACTTTAAAACTCACCAACGTATCTCTCTGAAGACCTTCAAGTTGAACACGGTTTTGAGCCGAGTTCGTTTGCCTTATGTGAAATGCACTCAGACAATATTAATGCTTGTAAATAAAAATCCATATTTTATATCAATCTTTTGATTATGAGACAAATGTCTTTAAGACCTTAAATAATGACTACTTGAAAACTTGAATAATTGAGAAAGTAAATTACGTTTGGAAACACTCAAGGAAACAAGGAACCAAATTTTAAAATAACATTAATAATAAAAAAATAGATAAATAATAAGTACTGCTTCTTTACAAAAACTAGCGGTCTTTATAAATCCATGAACATTGCAGTAGAGTTCCGTAGGTATCTAACATACATGCGCACTGCAAAATAGTAGAACCTCAATACTAAATACCAATTATCTATTATTATTGCTGTTTGAAAAAATGTCACTTGCAATCGCCAGAATCAATGGACCATTATATATATACATTGCGGTATGTATATAAAATTTGCATCAACTTGTATCAGCATAACAAAAGAGCACAACAAAAATAAAATGTTTTATCCTTAAATTTATATAAATTTTTCCATAAGTTTGTAGAGATATAACTATACAAATTTACAGATTTAATTTACTTTAGCTTTTATAAGATAAACAAATATGATTAACAAACATATACGGAATCGCCGATTTGATAAAGCCTTGATTAAATACTTTACTTGAAAATAAATGAATTTGACATTTACAAAAGACGTCGCTTTTTCAGTATGCACAAGACAATGCAAGACCAGCTGACAATATAAAACAGCTGTTACTCCAATGCAAAGAGTTGCCTATTAGTAATTTAAACAAATCTCTTTAACAAACAAAAATTGTGACTTTGACAATTAACCATATGTGTTAAAATAATAAATATTAAACTGATAAACGTTTTATATTTATTGACACAATATAATATTTACGTTGCTTAACGAAATAAATTTCGCCGACACATAAGCTTACCTGCCAGTGAATACGTCAGCAACAATTCGGACACCAATGCCCTTTTTGCAAATCGTATTATGCAGAGACGACGTGCTTTGGGGTATATGTCGAGATCGAGGTGAATATGATTAACTTTACAATGTAAACACAGTATACTGTTCAAAGTAACACAACTTTAAATACCTTTATTCTTGTACAAGTGAAAACTAGAATAGCAGATAGTGTGTCCACGAGTCGAATGTATTAATGCGACAATCGAATCAGTGTATATCTCCAAACACCAATATTACATTTACTTTTTAATAGTAGAAGCATAGGAAAACGATAGAACCAAACAACTTCATTTGTATACAAGTAACTATAACCACCGGACTAACAGTCAAACTAAAATTATCGGCTCACACACAGTAACTAATCTTGCAGAGATCGTACCATACTATATTCACACACTTGAGTAACAACAATAAGTCACTGAAAAATAGCACAAAATTTATTCTAATCTTTTTATAATATTATATATAAATGGCTAAATGTTATTCTAGTGAGTATGAATGAGTGTGTATTCCGTAATAAAAAGATAAAAATCGCGTTAAAACACAATAAATAAAATGATTTTATGATATTTATAAACTTACCAGCAACTGGACCTGACAAATATATAACAAACATTTATTATTAGTTAAGTTCATAGATTTGTGGTACTTGAGTGTTTAAAAATGGGATTAATTATTCTGTAAGATTACGTACGATAGCAATCATTTAATTTGTGTAATAAATAGAACTATACACCGAAATGATAAAAAAAATTTTAAAGTATTTGTTAAGATTGCAAAAAATATGTGAAATGTAGAGAAATTAGAATCAATTTATTAAATAAAGTTATTTATATAAATATTATATATATATACTTACTATAGGTGCTAGCGACGCCGTGAGTATATGTGGGAATACGTATATATATAGTATACTATAATATATGTACTAGGTATTATATTAATACGTGTACGTACTAATACGGGTTACTAGGGTAGCATTATATATAATGAGTAAAAATTGTCCTATAGATGATATAGAATAGTATATATTATATATATTATATATATATATAATATATATATATATAAGAGTTCCAGTAGTTCCTTGGACTTAATACTGTTGTGGTTCGGGTTATTCCATTTTATTTTTTTTAAAAAAAAGGACAACACCCCCCTTTAATTGAACGGGTCATGGCCTTAGTGGTGATATTTGATAGAAGGTGCAAAGGGGGAATTATATTCATGCCTGGTTGACCCTACCGACCCATTCAATTTCTATCCTTTGACAGTTCATGGCGATGAAAGTTAGTATTCTTTTATTCCATACTTACGAACAAAACTGATTTTTTCTGTTGTGTTTCCTTGTGTGGAATTTAATGTTCGTAAATTTTATATTTATCATCTATTTGTATTGTATAAAAAGTGCAAATGGATGTATTCGCGAGTGGTTGGTCCCAAATTGTAGTTAGAACATTTGTGCATTGCCATTTATTTTATTTAATTAAAGCAATTGTCTTTATAATCTTAATAATCATTTTTTATATAAAATAAATTTTAATATAAACTTGCTAGAGAGTCGGTGCAATTTGCACGAGAAATTTCAGATTTCATACCGTAACTTTGAAAAGCTCATAAAAGAAAGTATCCTTATATTGGCTCGCCTTGAATCACCATATGATCATTTATTAATAAATAGTCTAAAATCCAGTTTGGCCCTGGTTACCTGTGCCCCTAAAAATGGTTAGCGGGCTGGAGCTCCCCCATTCATTTTTTGTTAAAAAATCTTCAACGATTCTTCTATTATGTCAACCTATTGTACCAAATTTCAGCCAAAAAATAATCGGATATTGAATATAATATTAATTATTTTTTTTATATATGTAATACATTATATCTATTATAAATAGTAGAATTATAAAACTATAATATTAATTATAACTATTCATATATATATTTATATATATAGTATATAATTTAATCTTCCTTCCACAAAATTGAGAAAAATGAAACTACAAAAAAACCGGTTTACATTAAATTCCCTTCTGACAACATTTTTGGATTTCAAAACTTCCTTATATAGAGATATAGGACGTTTGACAAGGTTGACATCATTAAGCTGTTAGTTTCGTAATTATAAACATATAGCCCGCTACAAATAGGCCATCAATTTTGGATATCATAATTGAAGGTGTTCCTTCTTACTCCTCATTGCCCAGGTGTTCCAGGGATAGCGGAGGTGGTTGATATTTCAAGTTGATCCCAACACTCTAACTTTTCATTTGTATAATTGTCATTGACCTCCTTTAATAGAAAGGTCAAGTTTTGACCCCTGTTGACATTTCATTTTTTCTACATTGAAATTATAACATATTTCAACTCACAGTTGTCCTAGAGGAATAAAATTTATATCAAATTAATCAGAAAAACATACAGAATCTGATAGTTATTGTTAAAATTGTTAATTATCTTTAATTAAAAAATTACAATTATTATGTAATTTCTCTGAGAATAAACATATCTAGTTTACAACATGTGATTGTTGCTAAAGGTTTCCGTTGTAAACTTCTAATGATTTTTACATTAAATCTATAGCAGTTCGTTCAACAAATTTATTTATTTATTATATAGTTTTAATTTTGCTATCTTTTGATAATAAATTTATTATTTAAACGTTAATAATTAAAATTGAGATTTATTTAATTAATTGCTAATCGTCAACCGCTCGGCATTTTTCTCGTGGACTATAAAGCGATGAGCGTAGCTGAGTGAGCACATATCTTAATTTACTGCACTGTCGACAAGAGTTCCGTCCCAACCTTATTTGTATTACCCGAACTCATAGAAGTCTACGAGATTCATTTATAATGCAGTTACAGTAGTTAATATTTTTTGATGAAGCTTGCTTCTCAAGTGAGCTTCCCCCTTTCAATTTTAGAGGTTCCGCGCCATTTCAGGAGGCGTCTTACCGATGTTTAAGTCAGGGCTGTTGAATCCTTTTTTTTTGTAAATTCACAGCGGTAAATATTGAAACCTTTCCTTCCGTTAAACAGTTGTTTTTAGGAAATTTGTTTGTTGTAGATATGTCATTTATTCGCCTTTCGGACTTAGAAATCCCCAATAATGACTTAAGTGTCCACCCTTCTCTCCTATTTCACGTATTAGTAAAAGGCTTCAGTTTTTTGATTTGTTCATATGTCATTTTTTGATAAGTGCTTTAACGTTATATATCGAATCAGTCCTCTTCTGATTGAGTTGTTCTAATTGGAATGACCCAATTTTTGATAGTGGACACACGAGTCGATATATAATGTTGAAGTACTTCTTATAGAATAGTCCGTAAAGATTTGAATTGATTCCGATTCGCCTACGGTTATTTGGTAACCGGTTTATCACCAGACCAAATATCTGTGCAAATCACCTTCCAAGTCGCCCTTTTTTTATTCCGTCTTAAATTTAGTCATGTCCAGTTTATTTGTAGGTGGAGAAATCTTCGGAGGTTTTGCCTATCTTTTACTCTCTCTCTCGTTCTTCGCGCGAAAGCTTTAAAAAAGGTATATATTTACAAACACATTTTTTCCCAACGTGATGTATACTGCCTTTTTGTTTATTTTTTTATTACATGCAAACAATAAACTCACACTCAAAAAGTAAGCAAAAACGCTAAAAGGGAAAAATTGAAAGGATAAAGGATTTTGGAGAAAATTCAATATAAGGGGAATGTTTAGAAAATTTCAAATTTTAAAATTTGTTTAAAAAATAATAATAGAGAAAAATTCTCGTCATAGTTGAAATTAGAAATTTCAATTAGAATAAGTAGGTCAGAAATTACTGCCTCGTAGTAAAAAATGAAGACCATTTTTTACTAGTATTAAACTTAGATATAGATTGTAAATAGCATAAAAAATAGAAAGTCAGAAGTAATAACCAAAAATCAAAATTTAAATACTTGTCGATATTTCATACGTGAAATCTGCATTTTCAAGAGTCGTCATAAAACAGATTCTTGTCATAAAAATGTTATTGTAACATTCCCCCCTTAAATATTATAAACGAAAATTATTCTTTATATATATATTTGTTAAATTATATATATAAATTTATAAAAATTTATTTAGAAATATAAAAAAATCGATTTGATAACTGATCACGTGCCAAAAATTTTCGAGTCGAAAATTGACAAATAAAAATCGCTACCTAAAATGACTCATCCAATCAAAACTATGATTTATAATTTATTTTATATAATTTTTATTATATAAATATAATTCCTATATATATATAGTGCGATATATATATATATATATATATATATCCCCAAATATTTATCGCAAAATAATAAAATTAAATGTTCAAAGTTTAGCGAGTTTTTGAACTTTGTGTAACTTTTACGTCGCGATTTCCGTGCATGATAAATTTAACTAGTGGTTTGGTAATATTAGTTTCCCGTGGTGGTGGAGCAAATATTAGAACCCCCCAGACAGAGGCTTCACCCCTGTCTTGTAATAATAATTAGTTTCCAAGAATTAGACATTTGCTTATTACGGTTTCTTCTTGTTTTCCTTGTTTTCTAAACAGAAACGAGAAACATTAGGAACCTAAAATAAAAATTATTACATTGGAAATTTGTCTTTCTCCTAGAATGCTTGCATTTCTAGAGATTGACGATTCCTACAAATAATAATTATTATTGGTTGACTGTTAACAAAATAATAATTATCTATTATTATTATTATTATTATTTATTATTATTATATTTTTATTATTAGTTATTATTATTATTATTATTATTATTATTATTTATTAATTATCATCATTTAATTTTTGTGTAGCTAGTATACTGCTTTCTATTATTAATTATATTCATTATATTATATTTATCATCATTATTATTAATTATTAATATTTTATTATTTATCATTATTTATTATTATTATTATTATTGATTATTATTATATTATTGCTTTTATTATTAATTATAGGAAGTCTTGGTAGTATGCTGTTATTGTTATCGTTATCACAATAAATATTGTTGTTATTATTGTCATCATCTTCGGAACTTGACTAGAGTTTTTTTCATCTCTGTCCACTTTCGAAGATATAAAAATTATACTACATGTTCGATAACGTGGTTACACATATTCGGAAATTCAGAAATAACTTCGTAATGAAAATTTTATAATTTCAAATATTAAAGCGACTTCCATATAAAATAAACTCAATAAACTTTCAACAACTATAGAAAATAAATTTCAATTAAATTTAATATACGACAAAACTTTTTCGTCCCCAAAATCATCATAAATAAAACTCGGTTCTTTTATGGGCGTTCGGTCTATATAGCAGTATATTACAGAGTCAATAATTATTCTTCATTCCCTTGTATATATATATATATTAATTACTCTGGTCCACACGAGGTCCACCGAGTATATATATATATACAAATTTATATTCCACTATTCATTGGCCACTTCTAAACTAATCGAGCGAAAGTGGTACCGCGCCAGAGATTTGTTTGGAAGTGGGAATAAATGTCGATTGGTGATCTGGTCTTCATTAGCCCAGCTACCTGGGACTGGGTCACTAATCCCCACATTTTAAGTGGCGCCCAACCTTTGTGTGTCATAAATACTTGACACGCGAACTCTCAACCTAATTTTCATAAAATTTTTTTAAAAAAATCATTTTTTTACTTAACAACCGTTTTGGCGCTTTTTTAAACTATTTTTTCAATAATAGTTTTTATATAAATTTTTATATTTTATGACTTCGTGTCAGTATATATATGATCAGTGAACTTAAATTTTCCCCTTGAACAACTTTCAACATTAAACAAAATATTGTTTAACATATTTTTTATTTTTTTTGTGTGGGAGCTTACATGAGACATAAGTCTCCAGTTCTTCACATACAAATTTATTGGCTCCATAAGAGGGCACTCAATAAAAATATTTAGTAAAAATTTATCGGGGAATTTTTAAAAATTTTCCCCCCAATTTAGGGGAATTTTTATTTTCCGCTAAAAACTTTAAAAAATTTATAAAATCAAAATAAAATAACAACTACAGTTATTTTCTTTAAAAATATTTTAAATAAAATATTTTTAATATTTAAAAATAATATTATATATATATTATATATATATATATATTATATATATATAATATTATAATATATTATATATATATATATATATATAGTATATATATATATATTATATAATATATATTATATATATATATATATAATATTATATATATATATTATATATTATTATATATATATATATATATAAATAATAATAAACTCTTCATTTCATTTAGAGTGAACTTCATTTTCTTTTCATTTATTTATACATTAGAAAAAAATATAATTTATTTGTTATTTTATATTTCTCTGTGGTAGTATTTAGAAAAATTATAACACCTTTGAAAGTTTTAACTTTTTAAGTGTTCACATTTTATATAAACCTGTTTGTGAATTATAAACCAATTACTTAATATTAAGTTAGTCTTAAATATTTTTGATAACATTAATATTCATAAAATTATTTAATATATATAATATTATATAATATTATAGTATATATATATATATATATTATTATATATATATATTATATATATATAAGTATATATATATATATATAATATATATAATATATATATATTAATATATATAAATATATATATTATATCATACTGTGATACCTACTATATATATATCAATATATATTTTTTTTTATAACAATAGTTTATATATTATTATATTTGAATATATATATACTTTTCAGTGATACCTCGTATAGGTATTCACATTTCGTTTTATTTCCGTATATATATTATATAAAAAAATAAACTTAGTTTATAATTTGATTTTTTTTAGTGTCACGAGACACTCTCTTATGTAAAATTTTCTTTTATACAATATTTCCAGCGCCTTATTACCGGTACATCTGAGACCGGTTCATCGG
>JABUQX010094523.1:0-16614 GCA_015478945.1 Trachelipus rathkii | reverse complement strand
AGGAGAGGGGGGGGCGAGGGAAAAGAGAGGGGAGAAAGGAGAGGGCAGAGGAGCGGAGGGGAAAGGGGGAAAATGGGGGGGGGGGAAGGGGAAACACGAGAGAGGGATAAAAAAAATGGGAGGGGAAAGGAGGGGAGGAGGTGCGAGAGAGGGATGATGAAGAGGGGAGGGGAAAGAGAGAAAGAGAAAACCGAGGGGAGGAAAGACGAGGAGGAGGAAAGAGAGAAGGGGGAGGAGAGAGAGAGAGGAAGGAGAGAGAGAGAGAGAGGATGAGAAGAGAGGAGAGAGAGAGGTGAGGAGGGGGAGGAGGAGAGCGAGAGGAGATGAGGATGAGGGGAGTGGAGGAGGGACGAGAGGGGAGAGGAGACGAGAGAGAGAGAGGGCCACGAGGAATAGATAAATAGTTCGAGAGAGGAGAGAGAGAGAGAGAGAGAGGAGGAGAGAGAGAGAAGACGAGAGAGAGAAGAGAGAGAGAGAGGAGAGAGAATAGAGAGAGAGAGAGAGAGAGAGAAGAGGAGAAGAGACGAGAGAGAGAGGAGAGAGAGAGGAGAGAGAGAGAGACAGAGAGAGAGAGAGAGAAGATTGTAGAATAACTGCAACTCATCAGAAGTGGGCATGTTGAAAAGAATATTTAGAGGTGAATTTCTCATTTTTAAAACTTACAAAAGAAGGGCATTTTGTTTAAGATAATGACTATATATAACTATATATATATATATTATATATATATAATAATATATATATTATTATATATATATATTTATATATATATATATTATATATATTATATATATAATATATATATATATATATATATATATTATACTATATATCATTATCTTAAACTGATGCCTTCTCTTTGTAAGTTTTTAAAATAGAAAACATACCTCTCCTAATATCTTTCACATCCCACTTCTGAATGAGTTGAGTATATTCTACAAACTCCTCTCTCTCTCTCTAATATCGTACATAATTATTATATACTATATATATATATATATATTTATATATATATAATATAATATATATATAGTATATTATATAATATATATTATAATATATATATAATATACGTATATATATATATATACTAATTTTTTTATAATGGAGTAAGTTTTTTTTTTTTTTAAGTTTGGATTTTATGATTATAACTAATTCTACCTTTAAGACATCTGCAGCTTTTTTGATGGGAATATATAATCAATTATGTTTTCTAAAATATTAATTAATATCTCATAGGATTACCCTTTTCCGAACTATTACCAAATTCTGAAATTTTTCTCATGAGCAATAATAGCCAATATGTTCAGTATACCCAAAAAATTATCTAAACAAACTATCTTCACCATATGGGTGGTCTGCAAATTTACTAGTGATTGGATGAATAATAAAAAAGTTATATGCTACCATTATTTGAGAAAACATTTTTTGGACAACTAAAAAATGAAAAAATCACCATTTTAATTTTCATTTATCCAATAAGTTTAATTTTTTTCTGATCATATATAATTGAGCATGATGCACTTTTTTGAATTTAATTTTTTTTTATTTAAAAAATATATTTGCTACTGTTCTGGAATTTTTTTTACAGTGAGCTGCTAGCAGCAAAACGCTTTTGTATACAAAACATTTATCTAAATAAAAAAATGTATATCTTCCCCAATTATATATATGCTCTGAAAATTTCTTACCAACTATATGAAAAATAAAAAAGTTATCAATTTTTTCTTTGATTTGCATAAAATGACTCTCCCCCTTTGTATTAGTATATCATAGTATATTAGAAATAAAATATTTTCAGCTATTGCTTTTTAAACCATTGTCAAATGTTTAGTAATATACCTGCTGGCTATAGTCTTTGCAATTTAGTAGCCTAAGCCTTTTAAGTGTGATAAAATGGTGTTCCGATCAGTAATTAGTTGCATTATCAGAAAAGCCCAATGGATTTTTTCTAAACTTAGAAAGGCTGTAACTTTTTTCCTAAAGATGTTGCTCATTTTTGTTTTTTTTTATATACTTCATTACTATTTTTTTGAGAATCTATGCTGTGATTTTTTTTAAAATTGGCATTGAAGACCTTCTACCTTACTATTACTAATACTTAATTTTGATCTCATCTGAAACACCAAAATTTTGATCCATTTCCCCACATTTTAAGGTAAGATATCGTTTATTTTTATTTTTATTTTTAAATATTTACTTTTTGCCTAATATTACCCTATCTTGACAGTCATGATACTTAACCTTATAGTTTTGTCTTTTTTTATATAATATTTTAACATCTTTGCATGAAATTTAGTATAAACAACCAGAGCTATGGAAGGATGTCATATTATACAATATGATATTTAAAAAAATATATATATATATATATATATATATATATAATATATATATATATTATAAAATATATATATATATATTATATATATATATATTATATAATATTATATATAATATATATATATTATATAATATATTAGTACTATTATTTCCTAAATAGGCGCAATTAAGACAAATAGTACTTTTAAATAATAATACTCCAATTACATCTTAATTATATATCAAAACAAACTGACCTGGGCCTAGGTTAAAATGTGAAGCCTAAGTACTGCTTTACGAGTTTCTAATATTAATAAGTTATATCTAACAATATGTTTGGTTTTTTAAAAATAAACCATAAGAAAATAGATTGAATTTTGTTTTAAACAAAAAAAAATTAAACATATTATCATAATTTGATTTGATTTCAATGAAAAGAAACTCTTCCTATGATGATTTTTGACATGCAATTGAACTTGGAAGATCGAAATATTAAATTCATGAAGCCTATAATGAAACAAAAACGTTCATATAGTAGTATAACTCATAAACTATTAATTTAAGTCACAATGTCAATTGTATATTATATTAATATACTTAAAAATACTTAAAATTAGTACACACTACACGATCAAAATAAAAGTAGCACTTGCATACAGATTCTACAGACTTTTTAGTGAACCTTGGGTCAAATGGGAAGCCTTGCCAATTCAGAAAGAACCCCGTTATCCTGCTATGACGTGACTGAATTTTTGACCGAGATTTTAACATTAACATAGGCTGGTCGATGCGGCGTAACTTACGTAGATATAGTAAATTTTGGTTAATGAAACTGAAATTGGTTTTCAATGACTCAATAACTCAGTTCCTTCATTATTCAACTTGACATAAAACTTAAAAAAAACCAAGCTTCAAAATCAAGCAACTCAAACCATCTTCACTCTTTAATATTCTCTGTTTTTTTTTCTGCGGGGTCTTCTTTTTAAAGATCATATTATGTCTCCTAGCCAAATAAGGCTTTTAAGAGCGTTAGATGTTCAAAGACACTTATATACTTTCTTCTATATCGCTCAGTTGCCTTTCGTACTTCTATGTTCCCATTTTACAGATTTGCGTAGTATTTTAAATACATGTATTGTCATTTCGGCCCATGGTAATCTTGACCTGTTTTAGTTCCTTCCGCTTTTACTAGATCAGTTACAATGCACCCGATACAGACAGGTATGTTCCTAATTAATTCTTTGAACACCCTTTAACGTTTATGTTTTCAACTAATAGTCTCATTCATTCAGTGAAGTAAGTCTTTCACCGCAACCTATTGGTTAATCTGAACACAATCTTCTTATCTATACGATATACTCTCTTATCAACATCACCTCGCAAGCATAACTTCTGGTGCTTTAGTCAGGTTACTTGGGGTCTCTGCGTAGCTTATAATAATCATCTTGAATGTCGCTTTCAATGAGCATTTTCGGTGTATGCCGAAAGATAGTAACACTGTGTTGGTAAATGAAAAACTATCTACCTCACTATGAATTATTTTTATTTTTTTTAGTTCAGCCAGGATGAAGGTGGAAAGGCATTTATTTATAGCCTAAAAAGCGCTTTTCGCTTTGATTTCGCTACTGTCAAATATTTCGACTTCTTAGCAATCTCATACATTCTATTTATTAGTCGATGGAATCTATTGCTAGATAATATATATATATATTTCAACCTCTTCTGTTTATCAAATTAATTCTGTACAGCTTTGGCAGTTCTCTTATCCTGCTTTCTCCTCCTTTCAAAACGCCATGCATTTCCCTGATTAATAATAATTGGTGCAATGGGATTCTGGTGATGGATTTTGAATTATCCGTCTTTACACAGCTCCATGCCTTCGATTTCCCCCCCTCTCGCTTGTTTGCTTAATATAATATATAAAAGTATGGATATCAGTAATTGATTGCCTTCAATAGAGATGTTTCCACAAGGTTCTGTTTATCATCCCATCCTTTTAGCTTTCTAATCTAGATATATAGATAGATAATTTCTACCTCTTCGAACAAAGTTCTTGATTTTCATTCCAACTCTCTAATTCTTTCAATTTTGCTACCTTTTTTTCATCTAGATTTACTTATCAACCTAAAAAACTCCGATTCTATTCTTACTGATCTGGATAGGGTTTCCCGGTTCAATTTCTTTAATATTAACTCGTTTAAAATACTCAATTAAATTCTATCTCTCTCTCTCTCGTCTATATATATTTTGAATATTTTTACAGTCATATCTGAATACCTTTCACCTTTTTTTACAACTTAACAAATAAAAATTTCAAGGGCCCAGAAATATGATAAGAGTTGATCAAAGTAGAAGATTTTATTCTTTCCTTCTCACAGTTACTTCAAATATACAAGCGTCTCATCGACTTACTGAAGCATTGGGTTTCAGGTCAGGGCAGAGGAGCTCGTAAAAGCGGTTGCATACTTGTTCGCTACTCTCCTTGACTGCTAGTACTTATAACTAGAACTTTATCGTTTCCTCTTTGTTCTAATATGAATTTAATGTGGCAGTTGTTTGTAGTGATTTGGATCACTTGAAATTCCAACTTGTGTGACAATCACCTTGCAAAACCAATTGATGAACACAAATTTAATAACGAAGCTTTGTTTTAATACTGCTTCAGGTTCTGTTCTTGCGGCACCCTTCTTTTGAGGCCTATTTTGTTCTAAGGAATTATTATCAATCTACAATTTTGTATTAAATTTACTTTCTTTCAGAATGCAAAGATGTGGCTGTACAGCCCGCCTCTGGCGTTAGGATAGGTTAGGATATTCTCTCTACTTTTTCTTTAATGTACATCATGAATAGAGATTTGCCATGAGTGGTGTTTTCATCTTAAAACAATAGAGGTTAGAAAAAGACTAAATTGATTCATTTACAGAACAAAAGATAAATGATTGTTTTATTTCATTATTATCTATTATTATCAGTAAAGTGATTTTATATAGGATACACTACATATACCTATTCAAGATCCTCTATGAGGAAAATAAATAAAGCTTTATTATTATATTATTATTACTTATTAAATTATTATATATTATTATTAATTAATTATTATTATTTTATTATTATTATTATTATTATTATTATTATTAATTATTCATTTTATTATTATTATTAATTATATTATTATTATTATTATTAATATATTATTATTATTATATTATTATTATTATAATTATTATTATTATTATTATTATTATCATTATTATTATTATTTTATTATTATTATTATTATTATTATTATTATTTATTATTACTTATTATTGATTATTATTTTATTATTTTTTTTTTATTATTATTATCATTAATTTATTATATTATATTTTTTATATTATTATTACATTTTATTATTATTATTATTTTATTATTATTTATTATATATATTATTTGCAGACTTACAATATATTACTATAATAAGATTTGAAACTTGCTAGGATGGGCACGGACTCTGCATATGTTTTGGATCAGACTCGGCATCATTTTTTGGACTTGAACTCGGACTTGTTTGAAACTCTATACTCAGTAAATCATTATACAACAACTCGCGGTATTGCCCTCTAGGAGGGGAAAACTCTAATGTATATATGCTACCGGTAGGTCTAGACAAAGAATAAAAATCTTTGTTAGTACTATATATTATATATTATATATATTATTATATATATACATAGAACTATATATATTTATATATATATTATATCTATAATAATATATATATATAGAATAATATATTAATATATATTATGCATGGTGATGAATTTTTTTTTTTGTACATATTGTAGATCTATTATTTGAAAAGTTGCTTTTAAAGGCTTTAACCGAAGACGCGTGTCTTTTATGGTGCTAAATTTGAGTAATTCTGTGTTAGTTTTTTTGCTGTCAACCATGGCTTAAGACATTTTTCATACATTTACAATTTTTATGTATAATATGTAAATAAGCGATCTTTTATAAACTTTTTTTCATAATATAGAAATATTTGGCAGAAAACGACAGACTGAATTTATGATTCCATATTTGTTCCTGATTACATTTGGCAGTCCGTAGCAGTTCAATCAAAACTCGAAAGAAGTTGAAATTGAGTCTCAAATTAAGGCGTGTGTGAGTCAGGAAATTTTCGCGCTTTCTCTCACAACCTTTTATGAACGTTGAGCACCTGCTCAGTTACTTAACAGCTTTTCTCGTGTTACTGTTGTGTTTAAGCTAAATTATAGAAATGTTATTCGAATGAAAGATCTGTGTCTATGTTTGGTTCACAAAGTCTTTTAAAGACAGTTTTAGCCCGTATGCAGATATTATAGGTATAAGTTATGATATGTAACATTTTGCTACTATGACGTCATCACATGATAAATAACCAGAGTTTGAGTTCTAACTATGGGCTAATGTTTTTTCTCACGCTGTTTCGACCAACCAATATTAAATAAAATAAGAGATATCACAGAATTAGAATATTAAAAACTAGTAGGAGATGGTAGCTGAATTGTTCAGAGAAAGTTGCCTTTTTTTAGGTTGTTGCAGAAAATAACTCTTTGTATTTCGTCATCGTAATCAAGATTCAAACAAGTCCGTGGTAATCAGTACCGCGTTGATGAAAGAGGTTTTTTAACAGATCATAGAAAGGGAAAATGGTGATAGGTAAAGTTGATTATTACCAAACAGCCGAATTCTTCAAAAGACAATGCTCGTAAGGCGTTAACGAAAGAGGGAGACGGAAGCTCGGATGGAGAAGTAAGGAGGTGAATAATATAATTACCAAGTCATTCAATGTAGAAGATTTATTCGAGCTCACCTTCAAATTCTACTGAAGTTTAAAGTGGGAAACTGAGGGAAATTCCTTCTGGTGGGAAAGGTGCAGGAACTCATCCTCAAATTCTCAAATTGAGAATCCCACTTCCAATTTAATACAGCTTGAGACGAACAGTGTCTCTGATAAGATGGGCGCAGATTCTGTGAAGCAGCATTAAAGATTCGGAATAAAACAAAAGATGATTATCTCTAAGGTAGTGGATGCGCTAAATAAAAGGGAAACAGTAAAAGGTCGCGGCGATCTGAAAAGAAAGCTATGGAAAAACAGCAATCTATCCATGGACTATATTTTGATGGACGAAAAGATAAACGCTACAAAAATAAAGTAGGAGTATAACCGCAAGAAAACCCGTAACTGAAGAACATATTGTTCTGGTCTCAGAACCAGGTATCATGTATATAGAACCCATAGTTGCCCCCTGGTATCTGGGACGGCTGAGACGTTAAAGCAGAATTTATTTTGATTATCTACGAAAAGTTGTTGATATTTCATCTTGCAAGCTATTGGTTGTGATGGACGTCGTTCAACACGGCAGGAACGGTATCATAATCAAATTGGAACTTTCTATAAGGTCATCCATATTGCAATGGTTTTATCTTTCTTCTTGCTATTATAAATCGAACTACCCTACTCATTTACTGCTTCAGTTTTGAAAGGAAAACTGTTTCGGAACCTAATATGGATCTGTGGTGCAAGTCGGGAAAACACTGGAGAAAGTATGTGAAGAGAATGTCTTAAATTGTTATTTTTAAAATAATCAGCATAGTACCTTTGATGACTTATCTCACAAATTAAGATAGCTTGTATCAGATTCAGCTATATTTAGTATGAATTTGTTGTAGAATTCCAAAGGTGAAAGAATTTCTCAGTTTTTTAATCAATAAAGAATCCAAGGAATATGAAGCATTACTAGATTAGGTTAACCACTTAGATCGATTCTGATTTTTACAGACTATGGGAGGATGTTCAGAGAGGACCTTCTCAATTATTTGAAATATAGTTACACTGTAATAGAATTTATATAAAAGTAATAACTTAGGGACATTCATGGTTTTTAGAATTAAACACAAATAACTTCTGTGTGTCATGTTCAGAATAATATATTATTTGGTAATTATTAGTTGATTAAATCTAGATTCTTTCTTTCTTTGGGAGACGTAACAGACGATTCTCTGGTAATACAATACGGAATAATCTAGCAAGGGCTGGATATTTGTGCATCTGAAATATCTTGCTAATTCATAATTTGATATGTGATAAAGATTAACAGAACAATAGTAAAGTAGTAGAGTTGGGACTTATGGAAAGAATTCTGAAATTGTAGAACTTGGGGAGGCATAGTTTCGCAAGGTCCTGATGTAATTTAAAATATATCACATGTAATATATTGTGATTGAAAACTTATATGTAGATTTAAAACTGAGGCTTATCAGTAGAATTATACTTATGAGAGCCACTTTACAATTCTTATAATTCTGTAATGATAGATCATAGGTAGTCAATAGATTTCATGACCACGTACTAATCTGAAAATCGATATTAAAAATTTATACTGGCAATACACAGCAGTATTGGAACACGAATATATAAAGATATAGTAACGAGGATCATAGCAGTAAGTGATGTATTGTAACGAAGCAAGAGTGGAATTCATAATTATAATATATATTAATAAAGCGAATTACGCGTCAAGAAATATTCCATTACTACTACGGACTGAACAAGACATACACGAAGATTTTTGAGAACAATATGATAGGATAGCTACGTATATAAGGTGGGATAAGAGAGTAGGATCAGAATAAGATATATTACAGCCACTACTATTCTGTGGTAGAGTTTTTATGTAGAGTTGTTTTCCGTAAATGAAGCAAGCATAAGAGCCGAATGATAAGGTAATGGAATAATTTATGACAATGTTTTTATTCTATATTTGTAATGATAATAATATTTATTTACCTGATTAATTGGACAGAAAAGTATGAATGAAAATATATAAATGAACTATTTGTAGAGCGGTCATATACTTCGTGCTTTAACGTCAGTACAAAGAAAGCAGATTATATACCAGGGGTCATAATAATTTAAAGGTATGAAATTTATTTTTTATTACCACTTTATTGATATACTAATATATTATTATCATATAATTATGTTATATATATAAATTATATATTATATATATTATAATATATATTATACTATTATTACAAATTAAATTAATTAACAACAACACACGGGTGGGTAAGTAAGTATTTGTACTTGTCTTGTACTTAAGTCATTTTGGAGTACTTGTACTTGACTGACTGCAGTTTCTAAAACCCTGTATTGTACTTGTACTTGGCCTTGAGCCTTTGGTACTGTGTTTTCCTCTTCCTCAAGTACTTTCTGGCATTTTTAACATTTTTTTATTTTTTTTTGTTTTTTTTTTTTTTTAGATCTTTTTTGACACATTTTGGGGACCGGTTTTTATTTTGTATTTTTTTTTTTTTTATACTTTATTTTACAGGAAAATTCTTAATTAAATTCTTTTAGGATATTTTTCAGAATGCTTTGCATATTTAAAAGAAATCTTTATATTATTATAATAAATGTATTTTAATATAAATTTACATTTATGTATATGTTCCTACAAGTATGCTCTTAATTCAGGAACTTCTACTACTGTTTTTAACTAGTCTATAAGACCGTCTAGTTTCGATTTTTTTGATTTTATCCATTTAATATATTTTCCTAAGTATAAGATTATTATCCTAAGAATTCAAATTTATAGTGGTAAGGAACTGAATCGTATATTATTTAGATGGTGGTTAGAATATTCTGCTAAGATTAAGTTTTATTATTCTCTTCTTTCTTAAACAAACTAAAAATATTACATTAACAATAAGGTAAATCGTATTAAAGAATGTTAGCAGGTTAAGTCGGGTACTCTCGCTTTTTACCGGGGGAACTAAGGATAGGACTAATATCTCCCCTCCGGGAGTAGGTCCTGGAACTCTAGCACTCCGACTCTTCATGGTTTTTGGTGTACGACAGGGGGTTCCTGCGTCCATCTCCCTAACTAGGGTATTGGAAAACGTCCTATATCCTCTGATCACCCCGTCGGTATACTCGAGCCCTCATAAATATTTTTTTTTTTTTTTTTTATTTTATTAGTTTTTTTTTATCCCTTACTAGAGGAGTCCCTTTACAGGATTTTAATAATGCTATTTAAGTAAAATTTCAAATATTAGTAATATTATATGGTTTTGTTCGCTTCTCAGTTACCCTCACTTTTTATCCCCAATTAACATAGATCCTTTCTCAAAAATATAACTGTATATTAAGAATTTAAATAGAGATATTTATTTTTTATTACATTTCTACTTTCTCTCTATATACACATACATATAAGCTAGAACAGCTGATTTACAAAATATGTAATTTCGGCAATAATTTATCTGTTAATAAGTCTTTTCCGAAGATATTATCAATCTTTTGAATCATATTACACGAATGTGATATATGTTAACACTATCTATCTTAAGGAAGATAGAGACTAGATCTGAACTGTTGAATACAATATACGAGTAATACCACTCCTACCGATTATTCATATGCTTGGTATGATTAGGAATTTGCGTCAGCACTATAACTTGGGGAAAAACAAACCACAAAAAGAGTGTCAAACTGACGGAGGTCGTAAACAGATAGGCCTATATTTTATTATACTTATATATATACTCGAAACTTATTCTATATAGTATATAAGGGACGGACGAGGACTGACCTAAACTATATATTGGCATTCTCGGCCATAATGGATATTCATCTCATACTATTTGTTGTACCATATACTACTATATTAGATCTTGTGTCTTAACCTATATATATTAATAAATAACAACTTTATAGCCTCTAGTAGATAAACTTTATAATATAATATCTTATATAAATATACAACTATATAGCCTCTAAATAGACCAACTGTAAGTTTATATACATTTACTATATATATATAACGTATATACTTATTATAATATATATCTCACTTTATTTTTCTCGACTACCCTGCCAAACCACAATCAGCTTGTGTCTGTGTGGTGTTGTGTAGGTGGGTGGTCGGTTTTTTTGTTCGTGTGGGGTTTGGGGGGCGGATTTCCGAGGCGCTGGTTTGTGTTCGGTCGGTTTTTTCTGTGGGCTGCTGAGGTGTGTGTGTGCGTGTCGTAGATTCGTGTAGATGTGTGTGTGTGGTTCGTCGCGAGAGAGCGAGAGCGAGAGAGAGAGGGAGAGAGGAAGAGCGCGCGCAGGAGAACGTAGAAGAGAGGAGAGAGGAGAGAGCGACGCGCGCGAGAGCAAATCCATCGCTTTACCTTTAATACATCTTTCTCATAGTGGACGCGCCAGTTGAATATAATCACATATCATCTCATGGTATCTCCCACATGACAAACATCAAACGTAACTTCATTTATCTCTCCATCTGGTTTGGAAAGGTTTGCGATCTTACGGCAGACTTCATGCAAATTGTCCACTATTACATAACGCTCAAACGTTCTGGTAGTTTATTTTATGATGACCACATGGATATTTTAATTTTGATTGACAATTTAATACACTTTTCATTAAAATGTCTCCTTTGACATTTCTAGCGCGTGATAAAGAGGCATTCTTTTCTTTCTCTCTTTTATTTAGACAAAACATGGCCTACTAAAAATTTTTTAAGTTAAGATTTAGGTTTTTCATTTTTTTTAGCTTCTAAACAATCCATCTTTAGATTGAATTCTAAGCAATTCTTGGGTTGCCTTCTTCAGATGGAAAGAGTGTTCTTTTTCTCAAAAAAAATTTTTAACTGGTTTCATTTAGTCTAGTTCAATGTATTATTGAAACGAGAGATATAGTAAAACATGAGACATAACGTATCTCTAGGCACTTCAGCAATTTAGCTCTTCTTTTATCAACTGCCGCCAGGATTAAAGATTTGTTTCCACGATCTAAGTCATCGCTCTCGTGCCGCCATTTGGTTTAAAATTATTATTTGAAGAAATAAAAAACTGTTTTATTTTTTCTCAGGATTTACTTTTCCTCTCCTATATCCTTCATTATTTATTGCGGTGCCAAGCAAAACACACACATACAACCTTATGGCACTTTTTACAATATTTTTTATTTCGCAGTCCGGTTCCAGGCTGCGTTTTCAAAACAAAATACTTTATTCCTTGGGTTATAATATTAAGGTGAATTCTGTTTATAATAACTACTATTATGGCTATACAATTTAAAGCTCAGGGGGTAGTTATATAGACGGTCCCCTCACACATAACATTAACTTACTTATACTCTATTTAATATTTACTCAATATACAAAACCATATATGATACGTATTCTAAATATATACTTTTCTAACATAATTTGACGTATACATCCTTTTTTTCAAACTAACACGAGTCTACCTAACTATATATATATCTACTTACTTAATATTTATTTAATATATAATATTATTATATTATTTACTTAATATTATATTATATAGTATCTTATTTATATATATATATATATAACATATTTAGACTCAGCAACCTTCATATATATATATATAGATATAAAGCCAGTGATGGTCGAAGCAGGTGACTTGAAAACTGTTCGAGATTTCTTTTTTGGGGAGGCGGATCGATCTAGTGGTAAAAGCTCCTGTCCATTGTCTAGAACGGCGACGCGCTCTTGTCGAACGGTTCCAATTTCCTGGCGGAGGATGAATTTTTGTCGTCCTTATTATGGCAAAATTTCTGGCAACACGAGAATTTGTGACAGCATTGTGGACGATCCTTAACTCTTAGGTCGCTGTCTGTACCCCGAGGACCTGAATGCGTGTAGCCCCGAAGGGGTTCAACCACTCTACTGTGGATTTCATATGTAGAGAGTTCAAGCGTATTATGAGAAGGAGATTAATGCAATATTCCGAGAGCATCTTTTTTGCCGGGCGGCGCCTCGCGCCTAGTGGTAGAGCCTACTGTATAAATTGTCCTCGAGGGATGTACACGCTCGCTATATCGTAGACTGATGATCGTAGATCCTTGGCTAGAGAAGTGAAATTTTTCTTTTGGTCCTTATATATTATATGCTTATATTTATTTGTCGCATCAAGCATGTTGTGTCCATGTCGATGGACTTACCTTGAATTTAGTCAGTTGCTATCTGTCTTCGGTAGCAACCAGAAAGAATGTACGTGATAGCGGATACACATGACTTGGGTTTTACAACGTCTAATATACACTGTTCAATGGGTTTATAATAATCTAGAGTTATTCAAAGCAGTGATATAGAAGCAGGAAATTTGAAAGTCAGAGAGTAACCTTATTTATTTTTTGTGGTAGTTATAGTTGGAATTACTAGTTTTACACTTTTATACATTGTCTAACGGTGACGATGTTGTTGACGTTTCGAGTCCTGTTGCGAGTGAAATTTTATTTCGTCTTATTATTCAATTTATCGCCAACATTTATGTGCCCATGTCCGCGTGGCTTGACTTTGGTTGGTTGCTCTGTAAAGGGGCGTTGTTCGCAGAATGCTGTGTAGCCCAGTAGGGGGTTAAAAGCACATTCTATGGATTTTAATAAGTACCGTTTCAAGTCCGTGGTTCGAGGCGCAGACTTGGAAATGTGCAGAGTACCCTTCTTTTTTTTCTGAGAGTGATCGGACCGTGGTAGAGCCCCTGTAGCATTGTTTAAGGCGACGCTGCTGTCGAGTTTCGAGTCTGGGCGAGTGAATTTTTATCGTCTTATTTATTGCACTTATTACTCGCATAAAGCATGCTTATGCCCTGTCGGCGTGGCTTGAATTAGTTGTTGTCTGTAACCAGGAGCACCTCAAGAATGCGTGTTAAGTCAGCAGAAGAGTTCTGTCATCTCTTTATATTGTCTCTCCTATCTAGACATAGTATATACTACTACTTAGAACGGTAATAGCGATACGTCACTAGAACTACCTATCTCAGATTTTTCCTTTGAATCCCTAGGATTTAAGTGCACCAGCATATTCTTCATCCACTTTCATACTACTTCTGATCATCCGTTTCTTTATCCAACATCTATCTAAATAGTTTGAACTCAGACATTGTTCGTCAGTGCTCACATCCTAAGCGAATATTCACTTAACCATGAATTACTTCTATTCTAACGTTACTTTTAAACCCTGTTTTACCAAACATCTACAATCTCTCTCTACTAATTCTCAAAGCTATTTCAGAATATCCGCATATAATAGGTTGGGCACCTTCACTCTCTTTCATTTTCCTTCAGTCTAACATCCTGCCATCCCTACCTCGATTTCTTTCATAACAAATCATAGAATATATAATAAGTTATTATATTTATAAGTTATATATTTATAGTATATTAGTATATTATATTAACTTTAATATTAATATATATATAATAGTATTAATTATATAATATATTTTAATAATATATATATAGTATATATTATCTCGTATATATATTTATATATTATAATATATATATATCTAGTATATATAATTCTATATATATATATATATATATATATATATATATTATATATATATATTATTTTATTATATATTATATTATATACTATGTATTATATATATATTATAAGAAATACTAGTATATTATATATAATATATACTATTAAAATAGTAAATTACTATAATTATATAATATTATTACATTATTAGCTCTATATATTATTATATATTATATATATATATATATATTTATTATATTATATATTATATTATATATATATATAATATATATTATATATTATATATTATATATTAGTATATATATATATAATAAATAATATGTTATATAATATATATAATAACTTAAATATATATTATAGTATGTACTTTCTATTTTATATATATATATTATATATATATATATAATTATATATATATATATATTAGTAGTATTATATGATATATATATATATATAGTTATTATATATATATTGTATGTTATATATTAATAAGATAATTATAATCTTAGCACATATATATATGTATAATATATTATAGATATATAATATTATTATATATAATATGTATTATATATATATATATTATAGATATTCACTTATATATATAATATATATATAGATACTATGTCCACCAGTATATATATATAATGTAATAATATAATACATATATATAATATAAATGTTATTATATATAATATATTATATATATATATATATGTTATAATAATTATCTATATATTATGATATATATATATTATATAGTAGTATTATATATATATCTATATTTATTATATTATATAGTATATATATCTATAAAATATACATAGCTCCATCTATATTATTATATGATATATATATTAATATATAGTAAGATGATATATATACTTATATTTTATTATATATTTAATTTTTATTATATATATATATAGTATATATATTTTATATATATAATATAATAATTATCTATATCTTTATATATATATATATTTATATATTTATTATATATATAATATATATTATATATACTATAATATATTATATATATATATATATTATATATTATATAATATATATATTTATATATATTTATTATATATACTATATATTATAAAGGGCTGCCCCTATTATAATATATTATATATATATAATATATAATATATATTTATATATTATATATTATATATATATTATATATACTATTCTATATATATTTAATATATATCTTATTATATATATTATATAGTATATATATTACTATATACTATATATATTATATATATATTATATATTATTATATATTAATATATATAATATATATTTATATTATATATATTATATATATATATTTATATATATATTTATTATATATCTTATATATTATTATATAATTATAATATTATATTATTATATATATCATTCATCCATATCATATATATATATACATAACCAATATTATATGATATATATATATATACATATTATATTATATTCTTTTTCAACTGATAAATTAAGCCTTTGATATAATTTCTTTTACAACAAAGAAACATATAATTGATTTTTCTCGGCTCCCGGCTCCGGTCTGTTGCCGGTTCACTCGACCTATAGTTTTTTGCACTGTTTGAGATTATTGTAGTACTTTCTGGCAATAATTTTCACGTACAAAATATTTTTGAAAAAATTTATGCCCATACAACAAAAAAAAAAAAAAAGATCCGTTTATTATCAACATGTTGCGGCTCCAGATCCTGCGCTGGATCCGACTAAGGTTTCTGCAATTTTTGAAATTGCTTGGTATGTTTGTTTTTAAATTTTTTCACCAACAAAATATTTATAGGCACAATTTATATCCCAGAATTCGGCTCGTTTCCTGCTCGATCCCGTATAAATAAGGTTTGCACTATTACACATTTTCACACGTTTCCGCATA